>CM052449.1:199125-222870 GCA_028533085.1 Varecia variegata | reverse complement strand
ATGTCTTTTTCTCCATCTTTCTTTCTTTTCTTTTTTGTTCAGACCTTGCAATGAGGCAATTAAAAGTGGAAGATGCTTGGCAGGAACAAGTAGAGAGACTATAAATTCCTTGTTTGACCCCGGAAACTACGAACTCCTTTGCAAATGAGCAGTATATTTCTTCTCTATGTCGGTACGAGCCAAGCATCTTTCTCTTGTAAATGACTTCTAGTTCTTTTTAAATGTCTTTTCTCTCAGCGTTCTTCATTTCAGATTTCCCCTCTTCCAATTTAATCATGTTTATATGAATTTAAAATTGAATATATCCTTTGAACATGAAGGTGATGGTTTTTCTTCCATTCACAAGGTTTAAATTCTTGCCCTTATCTGTGCAGACGATTAATTGTGAGATACCATGCACATTGGTACTCTGGACTCAAATTTCTGCTGTCTGATGATAAGCAAAACAACGATTCTAGGAGGAGTGACAGGATATCACATAGCCAGGGAAGGAGATTGCCCTGGGCATAAGAACATAAATTCTTTGCAGCTAGAGCCAGTTCAATGAAATGCCAGTGTCTACAGAAACAACTCCTGGTAATCTGGGGGAAGGGAAAAGACAGAGTGTGATGAATTTTATTGTGTGCTTTTGTGCTTATTTAATTGAGTTTCTGTGAATTCTTGTACAGAGCCAACCATTACCATTGTTCAAGAATCATGGAGTGTTTATGAATTTACTCAATATGTTTTTCAATAGTGGAAATATTATACAGAAACATTTAATTAGCTTTTTCTTCTTACCAGGAGGCTGTCAGGGCTTTAAATGCAAAACAAAACAAAAAAACTTATGTTGTGGAATTCCCTAGAAAAGGGGCCATGTATTATAATATCTTTTTCAGAGGCGTAATCTTTCTTTAGGTGAGAGCCCATGCTGTGGAGTGAGACCACCTTGCTTGAACTGTGCCTGTGTCCCTTGGTAGGTGGGTGAGCTTTGGAAAGTGACTTCACTCCTCCGGCCTCGGTTTCTTCTGCTCTAAAATGGCGATACAGAATAACTGAGGAAAACGAGTTATAAACTGAGACTAAACTGAGTTAATGTTTGTAAAGTGCTTAGTATATTGCCCTAACATCAAAGTTGCTTGTTTATTTCCTTCATTCATTAAATAGATATTTATCAAGTGTATCTTCTATGTCAGCGGTCCCCAACCTTTTTGGCACTAGGGACCAGTTTCATGGAAGAGAATTTTTCCACAGATAGGGGTGAGGGTGGGATGGTTTTGGGGTGATTTGAGTGCATTACATTTTTTGTGCAAACCTCTCTGCTAATGATAATCTGTATTTGCAGCCGCTGCCCAGCGCTAGCATCACAGCCTCAGCTCCACCTCAGGTCATCAGGCGTTAGATTCTCATGAGGAGCCGCAACCTAGGTCCCTCCACACGCAGTTTACAGCAGGGGCCGTGCTCCTGTGAGAATCTAGTGCTGCTGTTGACCTGACAGGAGGTGGAGCTCAGGCGGTGATGCGAGTGATGGGGAGCAGCTGTAAATGCAGATGAAGCTTCGCTAGGTTGCCGCTGCCCACCTCCTGCTGTGCAGCTGGTTCCTAACAGGCCACGGACCAGTACCAGTCTGCAGCCCAGGGGTTGGGGACCGCAGTTCTAAGTGATGAGGCTGGAAATAGGAGTTTGCAGTAGAGAAGTGTACAATAAAGCATATACAACATCTGACTGTATATATGAAGTGCTACAAATGCATGTGGCATGCTCCAGAAGCAAGAAGTAAGCAATTGACCCCTGTGCGGTAGATTCAAGGCAGAATCTTGGCTTCTAAAGAGTGAGCATGTTTTGAAAAGTGGACGCAGGGAAGGAGGCATGAGTGAGCAATGCATACAGCAGACAGGACACTCCAGGCGACGGGAACAGCATACGCAAAGGCACCAAAGCTAGGAAGTATGTGATGTGTCTGCCCGCAAGAGATCAAGTAGGGTAGAGACTGGGTGAGTGAGGGGGAGAGGGGATAAGACCCTCCTCCTATTTTTGCTAGGTTGCAAAGGCCACTTGCTGTGGCCACTGGGGTGGCACTGCTGGTGACATACTGTGCCAGGTCTTGTCTGTGTTATTCCTGCTGGTCTTCCATGCATCCGGATCCTTTCCTCAACCTGATTCCCCATCATGGTGTTGACACTACCTGACAACCCTCCCATAATTTTTTTTTTCTGGATAAGTTAACTAGAATGAGTTCCGTTTGCTCGTAACCAAGAGCTGTCTCAAACAATAGAGAATTTAATCTTTTTGGTTTGTTATCTGTATTTCCTAAATTTTGTTCAATAAATATGAAGTACTTCTGTAATAAAACACTTTTGTTTATGGTAAAATCAAATGTGAATGTGAAATATAAAACTTTTTTTGAAATTAAAAATTTATTTAAAATGCAGAAAAAAAAGATTCACATAGAGACCAAAGGGCAAGATGGATAATTACTCACAGTAGCAACAATTTCAAGGTAAGAGGTGTTGAGTGCTTGCCTCGTGAACCAGGCATATTACATGAGCTTTCTGTGAATTATCTTTTATACTTTGGTAACAACACTGAGAGGTACATGCTGTGATTATCAATGTTTTCAGATGAGGAAACTGAGGTCGGGAGAGGTTAAGTCATTTGCCCAAAACCATCAGTGGTGCAGGGAGGATTTAAATTCAGGAAGCCCAAATACAGCATCACACTCTTAAATCGAGGGCATCACAGATGAGCTGGTGACCAACCACCTTTCCCTAAAGGAGCTTTTATAGAAGAGGCAATATCTGAACTGGACCTTAAACAGTAAGTAGGATTCTGCCAGATAAAGGAGGTTATACAAATGTTAGTCCAGCTTGAGAGGGGTGTGCACAAGGGCAGAGACACGAAAGGCCATTACGGGTTCCAGCAACGCATCACGGGCAGAGGTTGCCGGGGTGGGGTGCAGTGCGAGGCCCAGAGGGAGAGGTCTGAGATGGCGGCCGGGTGGCTAAAAGAGAGGTTGGTAGTGGAGGAGTCCCAGTGTAAGTTTAAAATGGAGTGAGGGGTGGACATGGGAGTCCTCAAGTTTAGCAGTTAAGATTTTATTCTTTTTTTTTTGACACAGAGTCTCACTTTGTTGCCCGGGCTAGAGTGAGTGCCGTGGCGTCAGCCTAGCTCACAGCAACCTCAAACTCCTGGGCTCAAGCGATCCTCCTGCCTCAGCCTCCCGAGTAGCTGGGACTACAGGCATGCGCCACCATGCCCGGCTGATTTTTTCTATATATTTTTAGTTGTCCATATAATTTCTTTCTATTTTTTTAGTAGAGACAGGGTTTCGCTCTTGCTCAGGCTGGTCTTGAACTCCTGAGCTCAGATGATCCTCCCAGAGTGCAAGGATTACAGGCATGAGCCACCACCGCGCCTGGCCTAAGATTTTATTCTTAAGCAACTAGCAGTCATCAGCAGTTTTAAAAAGAGGAGAATGACATCATCAGCTTTCTTTTTTTTTTTTTTTTGGATCACTGTGGCAGCAGTGTGGAGGAAGGGCTTGGATTGGGAGTGACAGGTGACACCAAGGTTGGTTGGCAGGACTCTGAAAGCCAGTGAGGACGGTGGGGGTGAGGACAGAGAGGAGCCCAGATCTGAGAGGCATCCCGGAGTTGGCAGCAGTAGGTCTTGATGAGTAATTTGATGGGGGCAGCTGAGGAGGAAGGAAGAATTGCAGATAGCTGAGACATCTAGTTTAGAAACCTAAGCAATTGGTGATGTCAGTAACTGACCTGGGAGTGGAAGAAAGGAAATCATCCTATGTGAGGCCTACCAGAAGGCCTTGGTAGGCCTTACTTGTTACTTCATTTAATCTCAAACGAACCCATAATGCAAAAAGATGCCCATTTCATAGATAAGAAAAGTGAGAATCAGTGAAGTTAAGTAACTTCCCCAAGGTCACATAGCTGGTAAGAGCTTGCCTGTGAAGTAAGGTCGTACTCCGAAGGCCATATTCTTTCCATGACAATTTTCCACATTCTGATCATAATTTTGGTTTGGAAAAATAAGTCTACAGCTCAGGGGGAAGACCATGGAAACATAGTTCTCCCAGGAATACTGCAGTGTGAAGAGAGGTGAAAGCCTTGAACTGTTGGGATAAGGACCCGAGAGCAGCCCTGTCCGATACAATTGTCTGCAGTGGTGGACAAGCTTTTTGCTTGTATTATCCAATACAGCAGTTACTAGCCCATGTGGCTATTGAACACTTGAAATGTGGCTAGTGTGACTGAGGAACTGAAATGTTAATTCTAATTGATTTTAATTAATTTCAAATTAAGCATACATGGCTAGTAACTACTATATTGGACAATTTAAAACTAGAGGAACCAGTCAGGCACAGAGGGTTCATTAGAAGAAAGGCCTTACTGGTACCCCTGAAAAATCACTAGATATTTGATCATCTGTGGGTAATATTGGCACTATGTTTGAGGACGATAATTCACAGTTAGCAAGGGGTACATGCTAAACATGCAGTGAAAGTTAGCTATTCTATAACTGGTACCTTGTGATAGTTGTACTTTGTACCTCTGTATTTTGACATTTACTTGACTCTAGTTTTGCTTAAGCAGAAGGTATTTTCCCAGATCTCTAAATGTCAAAACATTACAAAAAGAAATATACATTCATCAAGATAAAAAGGTAGGTCGAGTTCTGAAGACTTATTACTTAGATATTATCTTATTGCAGGCACGAGTTCTGCAGTTATTTTGTATTTCACTTTGATTTATATATTGTTGAAATATTTTAAATCACTGCAGAAGCTAATCATGATATTTTGTTGTGATCCTGAAAACTGTCCTGGTTTAAGCTCAGTCACACATACACACCACATGGCCGAATAAAAACAGCAGAGGCTATAAATGTTGGCACAAAAGATTTCTGGATGTTTTGTAGTTCTGAAGATTGTTTTTTTTTTTTTTCTGATACAGGGTTTTTAATGTTGCCCAGGCAGGACTGCAGGGCCCACTCAGAGGCACCAGCACAGGCCTCCAGGGTCCTTCCGACTGGCCTCCCCGTAGCTGGGACTACAGGCGCGGGCCGCCACACTGGGCGCAGACCACTCTCACTGAAATATTTAACGCCTGGTCTTCGGCTATTTAATGCCACTTAGAAGTGGGTGGGTAGTTGTTGATCAAGAACTATTTATAGACTAATGACCTCAGAAATAGGATCTCTTTTGTTGCCACCAATTTTGTAATTTGTCACTGTGGGATTGAAAACTAGCATTGCGACACAGGATCGCACTCCCCATGGTGCCTGCGCACACGAACGTTGTTTTTTCATTAGATTGAAGTTTTAAGAAATCTGAGTTCAAGCCCCAGTTCTGCCCCTGGGTTGTCTGTCTAAGGAAAAATCATTTATTTACATCCCTGAGCCACAGAGAGGAAAATGTCACCTGTGAAATCTAAGAGTTGCCCTGGATTTGATGCGTCTCTGAAGTATCCTCCAAAGGACATTCCTGGATCTGCCCCCCTCCCGCACCCCAGGAGGGCCTTTGGCTTTGAGAGACTTAAGGAGATAATTTTCATACACTGTTCACGGCGTTTACGTCCATGCTTAAAAAAAAAACCAAAAACATGCTCTTGCAATATTCTTGGAATATCTTATTTCCCTGGAAAACAATCCAGGGCTGCGTCCGCGCGGAGGAAGAAACCCGCTCACGGCAGGTGTGGAAACTGCACGAGGCGGGGACGCGAGAACCGACTTTCTGTGAACTTGAACGAGGCACCGGGAAGCGCCCGCTTGTTTGTGAAACGGGGGCGGCGGCGGCTTTGTGCGGCGCAGCCACCGCGCGTGACGCGTTTAGCGGACGCGGGGTTCTGGAATCTTCTCTCCGCGCCGCCCTGAACCCGCGGCGACCGCGAACGTCCCCTCGGGGGCAGAGAGAAAACGCGTGTCGCGAGGTGACGAGGGAAGGAAGCAGAGGAAGGAGAAAAGCTTCCCCCTGGAGGCCAGGCTGTCCCCTCCGCCAACACAATCGAGGGCATTTCCTGCCGCAGTCGCGGACCGCAGGGGGGCCGTTCCGACGTCACTATCGGGGAATCCGGGGATTTTGCCTGCTCGGGGGGCGCCCGCCCCGCGCCCGCCGCGGCCCCGGAGGAACGCAGAGCGCGGGCCCCGCCCGGGGCGCGGCCGGGCTGCGAGGAGGCGCGGACCCGGCGCGGCGCGCGGCCGGAGGAGGGCGCGGAAGCGCTTCCTGGGTGAGCGCGGCGGCCCGGCGGCTTCCGGAAGGCGGATTGCATCAGGTGTGGAGCGCGGCGCCGCCCCGGCCCGACCTGGCGGCCACTGCGCCTGCGCGCGGCGCCCCGCCCCGCCGCCGCGGACTCCACCGCGGGTTTTCCTCACGGTCCGGAGGAGACCGCGCGGGAGGGGCGGGCGCGGCTCGCGGCCCCGGGACCCCCGAGAGCCTGGGGCGGCCGGGCGGGGTCCGAGGAAACGGAGGCTGTGGGAGGAGGCCCCGCCACGAGGGTGGAGGCCGGTGGTCGCTGCTGCTGACGGCGCGGTGTCCCGGGCCGGTGTCCTCGCCTCTCCGGGCCTGAAGGACGCAGACTGGAACCGCGGGGACTTGCAGCCCACGAGGCTGTTTCCCCAGGAGGCTGCCGCGGCCTCCCCCGTCCGTGTCCACGGGCTCCTTAGGTGGATCTCGGGCCGCATAGACTCCGCCCCAAGGGGGCGCACTTCATGGATCTCTAGGGGTTTCTCTGTGGCAATGGCGTCCTTGGGCTGCAGGGAGGGGCCCCGGGATCGTTGGCCTCCGGCTGGGTCTGAGGGAAACAGTGGTTCATTGCAGAAGTTTCGGGAGTGCGGAGCTGGAGACCCTCTTCCCGCGGGCAGCGCCCGCTCGGCCTAACGACCCTACCCGGGTCCGCGCGGGGCCCGCTGCACACTCCGTCGGCAGCACCTGTGCACGCCCCTCCTGGCGCCCGCGTTTGCAAGGACGGTCCGAGGATTCCGTCACGGGTGTCCGTCCCCCTCTGTTCTGTAGACCCCAGGAAGGCAGGGCCTTGGGCCTTTTAATTCACCTCCATTCCCAGGCCGAGTTCAAGACCCTGTGGACCCTCAATAAATCCAAGATGTGTGAAAGAGTAAAAACGCCCACCCCCACCGCGCGGAGTCCTCACAGGAAGAGTAAGGGAGGGCGGGGAATGAGTTTATTTGAGGTCGCAGGTGTGGCTGTCTGTGTGCATTTGTCTGTGCAGAGTTCTCAGTGTGGTCCGCAGACCTGCAGCACCAGCATCACGTGGCAGCTTGTCAGAGACACAGATGCTTTGGGCCCCACTCGGGGACTCGGGAACGGAGACCCAGCAGTGTGTCCCAGCAAGCCCTGCGGGCGGCTCTGGTTCAGGCCGCGGCGCGACACCCACTGCCCTGGAGAAGAGCAACCCTGAGGATGCTTTGGGGGTGTCGTCGCAGTGTCGGGGCGGAGCACTTGGCCACTTACAGAGTGTCCGCTCTTACAGGGCCGTGCTCGTGTGCAATTTACGAATTCTAAATTCGAGTTATACATAATATTGTTAGTGGGTGGAAAGGAAATTGTGCTTTTCTCCTGCAGGCGTGTTTCTCCCCTGCTGTCATCTTGTGCTTTCCGGATCAAAGGACAGTGTGTGTGTCTGTGTGCGCGCGCGCGCGCTCCCGCATATCCCTGGGGGTGGGGATAGGAGGCAGAAGGAAGGAGGAGGTCTCGCCTACAACTTGCAGTTAGCCTGTCAGCCTGAGTGGGCGTGGGCACCTCATTTGGGGACATTTTCCCGTCGCAAGGGAATGCAGACATGTAGGACACAAGCTAGGGGTAAGGTTACCAACCGCGCTTTGCTGCAAATAGATGCCAGACCACGTGGAGGGGACGCCCGGGCTGCACGGCACTCGCATCTCCAGCCTTTGGGTCTCAGTCTGCACCCGTGGCCTCCCACCGTCTTCCCCGGCGACTGGGGGGGCCGCATCCCGCAGGCCCCGCAGCCTCCACCTGCAGGGGTCGCGCTGGGAGCGCGGCCCGCCCCCTGCGCCCGGCCCCCGCCCCCGGCGCCGCCTTTCTCCAGCTGGGCCTCCGCCCCGCCGGGTCCCTGCAGCCTCCCTTTACGCAGCCGCCGCCAAAGCCTGGAGAAGTGGAATCTCGTCGCCGCCGCTCCCTGCGCTGGACTCGCGGAGCGGCACTGGGCATGCTCAGTTGCGGAGCCCTTGCTGGTCTCAAGTAGGAAGCTCGGGCGCTGCACCCGCAGCTGATCGGGGCGCTCCCGGGAGGGCGACACCGGAGCAGAGCCGCCGGGCGCCGGAGCCGAGGCGAGCGCCGCGCGCACCGCTGGTGAGCCCCGCTTTCTGCCTTGCCTTTGCCCCGGAATTCGGGGCGGCCGGGAGTGCCGGGGAGAGAGCCGGGCAGCGGCGGCGACGTGCGCGCTAGTGGCTGCGGGTGGCCCCCGCGGCTGCTTCTCTCTGCTCCCGGCCCCAGGGCTCCCCGGCCACTGCCGCCCCCTCTGCCGCAGCCACAGCTGCAGCAGCTGCCGCCGCATCTGCAGGGGATGCCCGCTGCGAAGTCCCGTGCGCCCTGCGCCCGCGTCGCAGGGCCGATGGCACGGCGACTGCGGACTCCCTCCTTGCGTTTTATCCCTCCTGCTTCCTGCGCCCTCTTTCCCTCCGCAGCCCGGGCTTGGCAGGGCCTGGGGCGGGGAGACAGGGTTGGGGGCGGTGCGCCCGGGTGGGGACTGCGGAGGGAAAGTGAGGGTGGGCGCCGGCGGGGAAGAGCGCACGCCCCCTTGCCTGGCACCGGCCTGCGCCGCGCGCTCCTGCCGGGGAGTTGGAGCCGGGGCCGGCTTCTCGGCTACCAGCCGCTGAGCCATGAAAAGGGGGAAAAGTTCATTCCCCCCTCGGAGGCGGAGAGCGCGTTTAACTAGAAAATGGCTGTGCCAAGGGGGCCGCCGGGTCCTGAAACCCCCTCCGCCGCCCGCCGGGCGACGTGGAGGGTGGACGCTGGGGATGACATTTGTGCGGTAAGAGCAGAGCGGACGGAGCGAGGGACGCCGAGTCCCCCAAACGCAATGAAAGGTGCTCTCGGCGTCGGCCGAGAGGTCTGGGACTCCGGGGTCGGGCAGGGCGCCCGGGGAGCGTGGGACTTGAATTAAAACAAAAAAAATGGAGAAATCAGATTTAGAGTTTTGAGCGTTTTGGAGTCAAGTTGTGCGCAGTTTCAGAGCCACGACTGTCACAGACGTTTTGGGGTGGACTGAGGGGTGGGGAGGCCGCAGTTGAGGGGAGAATAAGGTCGGTGTGGGGAGCTCCGACGAGGCTGGGCTCCCCAGGGCTCAGTTTTGCTTACCAGCCCCCCGGTCTGGCTGTTCACGTTGTGCCTGACGACTTCAGTGGGACAGCGAAAGGATGACAGTAAGTGATGCCAGCACTGGCATTGGGGTGCCAAGAAACGAGAAAACTTGGTGAGGTTGGCATGGGTTTGTCATTTGTTTTAATATTTCACTGATTTAAAAAACAAACAGTGGCAGTCGGTCTATTGTTTCTGGCTTTTGCTCTCTTAAATCTTTTATTATTTTTTTTCTTGTCATGGATTTATATTTCAAATCTTGTCCTCAAGTAGCCATGATAGTTAAGAGTATCCGAATTCGTGTAGCGGACTTTTGGGGAACACACAGAATCCTTGAGGAGGGATTTCTTTGTGGACTTAGCCGTCTTGCCAGGGTTTCAGTTTGTAGCTCGAAAGCAGCATTTGTTCAACAGTTGTTTATCGTCACTTGCAGAATTCTATAACAGAAATGACGTCGTCTTGAAAGGATAATAATATTTGTCAGGAGGATGCCGGAACCTCCAGGCTGGCGGATGCTGAAGGAACACAGGTGGCTGTAGAGTACAGTGGGCTGATCTTCCGTGCTGGGGGGGATGCAAGATTTCCATTTGCTGTCCTTTTGTTATCGATGTGCCATATGACCCTGCAAAGTCCCCCACAGTCTTCATAAACCTGGGATGTCACTATGTCGTTAGATACTGGCTCAGAGTCTTTGAGAAAGGACTAAATTTGAGATCCTTTCCCAAGGAAGATTTTTATGTCCTATACTTTTATTCTCTCTTCGTTTGGATACTTTTAACCGAATTATTCACCTTTAAGGAGACAGCATGATCCTGCTTTCTGAAACTTACATAAAGTAGTAGTTGAAAAGCTTGATGAACTGAAGTGTGAAGGGAGTGGTATTTTAATAGCTGGACTAACATGAGTACTGGCTACAAAAGTATCTGGGAAAAGATACATATTGCAAGAGTCCACATGTGCAAACATAGGCTATTTTAAAACTGCTACTCTTTTTATGTCGTGTTTCAACTTTTTGATTAGTGTTTTCTTTTTCTTGCTACTGTTTCTTTCCACTAGAAAAACAGCAAACATTGAATTATTTTTCTGTTCCAGCAGGAATACTGAAAGCCTCACTGTCATATTGGAATAGTGTTATGTTGATTACCTTGATTACTGGATATCTAAATTTATCTTTTAAGAAAAATGGAATATTATGTTTCTACCTTTTTCAGTTACACTTTTAAAATAGACAGTAGTCTCGTGATATAACACCTTAAGTTTTCCAGGGGGATAGGAGAGACTTTTAGGAAAGTATTGTAGTAAATTATTACTAGTTATGTGGGTGATACTTATTTTCCAACCTCGGGTTGAGGAAGCTAGCATTTTTTCAATGCTTATTATGCACCAAGACTCATATTAAGCTCTTTATGTATATTCTATCTTACGCTGTGTGCATCTTTGCATAAGTGTCAGCTGCCTAAGAAAATTCCTCTGAGGGGGTGGACACTCTACTGATTGCACAGCAATAGAGCTTTAAAGTTTTATCTCATGTGAGAATATCTCCAACTGGTTCCATTATTATTCAATAAGCATTCTCTTTTAAAGCATCTTTGATTTGTTGTTTAGAATTAAATTTGATTGGAACAGCATGTCTTCAGAATGATTTGAATGTCTTTAAGAAGCTTCTATCCAGATTTTAAAACTGTTTTGTGTTCATTTATTTTCAACAATGTTGTACTACCAACAAATAAAACTGAATGTAAGGGAGAGCAGTCCAGATTGCCCGTTTTTAATTTCGATGTGTTATTACTGCATATTCTGCATGTTGGATGTGCTGCTGGCATTTCTCTCCGCTGAAATGGTTTGTCAGAGGCAGGGTGACAAATTCTCCATAATAAAGGGTCCGGTGGGGTTTGGAGGAACAACCACTAACCAGGGATTCAGAAGATTTGCCCCCGGGGTTGGCTCATCCCTTACTTTAATTCACTGGGTGACCTTGGAAAAGTCAGTTCACTTCTCTGGGCCTCAGTTTTCTCATCTGTAAAATGAGAGAGTTGAAGTCACCGTTTGGGTGTCCATAGGGTCCTTCTTATCCCTGTCCAGAGGTCTGTGATGCAGCCACTTGAGGAGGGAGGTCTTCATTTAGAGCATTAGATGAAGCTGATACTGGGTTTCCCTAAGCCTGGCCTGTCACTGCTTTGTCCTTCCTTTTTTGGCCAATTCCTACCTCCCTTTTAGTTTTCATTTGTTATAAAATGGTTGTCATCAAATTAACTCTTTGTGGCTCTGCCAGTCTAGCTAGGAGATGAAGTAATGGTTAGATGTGGGTAAGGTGTATTAGATATTCAAAACTATTTCATAGCATCTCCCTCCCTCCTTCCTTCCTTCCTTCCCTCCTTCCAAAAGGGTCTCTCACTCTGTTGGCCAGGCTGGAGTCCAGTGGTGCCATCATAGCCTTAAGTCCTGGGCTCAAGCAATCCTCCTGCCTCAGCCTCCCCAGTAACTAGGACTACAGGCATGTGCCATCATGCCTGACTAATTTTTTTTTTTTTTTTGAGACAGAGTCTTGCTCTGTTGCCCGGGCTAGAGTGAGTGCTGTGGCCTCACAAACTCCTGGGCTTAAGCGATCCTACTGCCTCAGCCTCCCAAGTAGCTGGGATTACAGGCATGTGCCACCATGCCCGGCTAATTTTTTCTATATGTATTTTTAGTTGGCCAGATAATTTCTTTCTATTTTTAGTAGAGACGGGGTCTTGCTCTTGCTCAGGCTGGTCTCGAACTCCTGACCTTGAGCAATCCACCTGCCTCAGCCTCCCAGAATGCTAGGATTACAGGCGTGACCCACTGCGCCTGGCCAAGCCTGGCTAATTTTTAAACATTGTTTGTAGAGACTGGTTTCGCTTTGTTGCCCAGGCTGGTCTTGAACTCTCGTCTCAAGCAGTCCTCCTGCTTGGCCCATAGTATCTTCTGATGGGAGACTTTTTGCTTTGGGGCAGACAGATAACCTGAGAAAGAAGCTTCTACCCAGGCTGCAGAGGAGCATGTCCTGTACTTTGGTTCCCAGGCCCACCCATGTGACATTTTGGCAAGCCTTCCCCATGTTCTGTCCTCCGTCTTCTACCCTTGATTAGAAATACAGCTCTTGGTCTTTGGAATAACATTATGATTATTATTTAATGTTTGCACCTTCACCGTTTGGGGCAGGTGTCTGTGGTTGCCTGCGGCAGTAGCAAGAGTGGAGGCAGAATGTTTCTACTTGGTGTCATTAGCAGGATCAGGAGGGTTTTTTTTTTTTTTTTTTTTTTTGACCTGGCAATCTGTGATGGGGTAGAGAGCAAAGGAAACCAATGCTATTTGGTGTTTTTAGTGCACTTGGCTTTCAAGTGCTCCCAAAACTCAGCCTTATTCACCTTTAAGTGAGGCAGATGAGGGGTAGCAGCCAGAGCTGTTACCCCAGGTAAATAATTGATAATAGACAGTGACGCTAGTGCCTTCCACGGTAACCAGGCTCCAGGCTTCCTGGCCCCCTGTCGGCAGTGGGACAGTGACTCCAAGCCTTAGAGGAGAGTTGTGAGGGAGGAAGGGCGTAGAGGGTGGAAGGTGAAGTTGCTACAACTTGGCAAGAAGGGAGAAGCCTGGAGCAGTTTAAAGGAATCAGAGGTCCCTGGGTTAGAGTTCCAGGAGACATTCCCTTTCTATACCGTCTACTCCCATAATGTTTGAACCTTATCAAGTCTTCTGTAATGGACGTGCATTTCTTTTATAGTCAGGAAAAAATCCCAATGTATAATTCATTGGTATATAAAATGTACTGATTCACATGGACAAAGATGGGAAGAGAACGTGGGAAAAATGGCTGGTGTAGAGTGACGGGTTAAAGTTTTTCTTTATTTTTGGTTGTTGACTTGACCGTGGTTACAAAAAAGGTTAACCATTCTCTCCTTTGCCTCTTGTGGAAATCATGCAGAAGTCTGTCTGCTGGGTAAGAACCGAAGTTTCTGCGGTGTGGCCCTGCTGGCAGGCATGCTCCAGGAATGCTTGGAGTGGGAGGGAGCGTGCTGTTGTGTTTTTAAGTTGACTGTGAAGAATGCAGAGTTTTGAAACTGAGCTAGGGGGAGAGGTGTGCAGTTAGAAGGACAGGGTTGGGGAGAATTTGCAGAGAGTAAAGGGACATGCCACTGCCGTAGAAGGAGGCTTGACCTTGCCAGTGGTACGGGACGGGGCGTTCCAGAATCGCTGCCCTACACATCAGAGCTGGGTTCCCCACAGCGTAAGTAACCGAGTGTCTCCTGTGTGCAAAGCACAGTGCTAGGCTGTTGTCTGCTGGTGAAGTTTTCACTGCTCTTATCACAGTAACGATGACGGTGTAGTGAGTATGTCATAAATGTTCAAATGAGAAGATGTGGCCTTTTCTCTGAGATTGTAACCTTTTGATTTTTTGGTAAGATTACCTTACAAATTGATGGGGATATTCCTATGTGGCAGCTTAATGGTCCATGAAATTGATAATTCTGGGAGTGTGGGCCTGAGAGGCAGAGAGGCCTGCCCTCGGGATGGAGTCATGGCGCCAGGCCTAAGTGTGCAGCTTCCAGGAATCTAGAGTCACCGGTACAGACCCAGGGTCCTAGGGGCTGAGAAGGAGCTAATTTTGAAAGTGCCTGGGAACCAGGAAGTGTTTTTGAATTATAGCCGGAGAATGACAAGGACAGTGCCAGGATGAAAGATGACAGTCTGAGGGAGCAGAAGAGACGAGTGATTGAAATTTCGGCCGGCGAGCCTCGAGATGTGTCTGTGTTTGTTTGCATGCTGGCCTCTCTCTGCCAAAACAACATGCTGTAGCAATTCTTGGTTGGTGATTCTAGGAAATGCCGATGGAGTCAAAGCCAGAGAAGCAAGATTTGCGTAATGGCCAGCGTGGTCTGGACCTCTGCGCTGTCGTGCCCTCCGGGGTGAGCCTTGAATTGCTAGAGGAAGCTGAAGAGTGATTTGCCCCTGCAATTGCTCTTATTCACATTTAGTTTTGGTTGCAGCTGGGGGGAGAGTGAAAAACAACAAATTATTTCTGAGTTTCAAATAATAGCTTAAGAAAGTAAATAATGTGTTTTCAGACAATGCTTTTAAAATCTGTGTTTAGTTGTATCTGGATCTCACCGATCACAGTAATAACATTAATTTTATTGTGGAGCTCTTGCTTTGTGCTGAGAACTTTATAGCTATTACCCTGTGGAATCTGTGGTGCTCTTCCTGTTTTGGAGGTGAGAAAACTGCAATCCTTTTTGCTGAAGCTGCACAGTGAACAGCGATGCTCACCCTGCACCTGGAATCATGCAGAGGGTCCGTGAGTTGGCAAGAACGTGACAAGATGAAGAACTGAGACTTACAAAGGAACAACTGTGTACCTGCAACTGACAGGAAATATTACTTAATTTAGTCCTTTGGGGTCCCTCCTTATTTCCCGTTTACAGGGAAGGAAACTAACTCTCTGGGTCAGAAAGTGAAAGGGCTTGCCCAAGCCCTAGACAAAGCCTCTGCTCTTGTTTGTTTTTTTTTCCCACCACACCATGAATCTTCCTAAATTCAGCATTTGAAGAAAAGATGAAAGTTTCACCTTTCATCCGTTTTCAAAATGGACAGTTAATTTGAATCTGAGAACTCGGTGGTGGAGCTTTTTCTTCCACATTCTGGCCCAGTGTCCATTTCTTCCCTCTGAATGCAAATTGAATATTAGGAAAATCCAAATATAATTTCTACATATGTCTGAAAGTAAGCGTTGCTCTGTTGAATTTCTCAGGGCAAACGCCAGTCTAGAGCGTTTCTGTTGTGAAACACATCGGATCTGGAATAGTTGTCCCGTGGCAGTCATGGGGCAGAGTTGGGGTGACAGGTTCTGATGCGGGTTCAGGGCGTCCAGCAGGCTGCGGCTGACTCGAGACTCCTGGCCGCTGGAGAGCTGGGCTTGGGGAGGGGACTCCAGCACGCCGGGTGACGGTGCCTCTCCCTGGGAGCATCCTTCCTGCTCTTTGGTGCTGGTTCTGTTCTGACCTCTGATCTTCATGTGGTTGTGCGGGTAGACTTCTGTCCCGGGCATGAGAGCCAGTCAGCCTGCCACACTGAGTGTCCTGACTTGCTGGGTGATACTGTTTGTCAGTGGAAATGAGTAAATTAGAATTTCTTTAGCATGAGTCAGGTTTCTTGAGCTGACTCAATCTTGCTGAACGAACACAGTTAAGTATCGAACTCAGCTGAGGCAGGGTCTGAGTGCTCAGTGAATTCAGGTGGGCACAGCAACCTTGGGAGGCACTGATTCAACCTCAGCTTATCTGATCAGAACCTCACGTCCTCCCCAGGAACCAGGGTCTGTTTATACCTTTCCGGGTCACCAATGAAGAGAGATGGTCATTTGGTGACACCTAGAAGCCTCACCTTCACTTGTTCACTCTTTTGTTCAGCACATGTTTATTGAGTACATACTTTGTGCCAGGCACTAAGTGACTCCTGGCGTAAAATCTCCACTGCAGCAAACCGAGCCTTCAGCTGTCCTTTCCCAGCTTTCCTTAACTCAGTGGAACTCCTGTAGCCTGTTTCTTCTACCTGGGATTTGCCACTAAGGGAACTAGGGATTTGGCCTTTCGTGTATCTCTATAGCAGTAGCTCTCAAACGGGGCAGTTTTGCCCACCGGGGAACATCTGGTGATGCCTGGTGACATTTTGATTGCTGTCACTATGGAGGGAGAACGACTGGTACCCAGTAGATAGAGACCATGGATGCTACTAAACCTCCTGCAGTACATGCACAGGATAGCCCTGTAGTAGGGGTTTGGTGGTTAAGAGCCAGCCTCCTAGTGCTCCAATCCTGGTCTGCAATTTAATAGTGGTACCACCAAGGACAGTAGAATTCTACTTGGACAATAGAATTGCACAGTGCCTCAGCTTCCTCATTTACAAGTAGGAATAGTAATGGTGCCTATAAAGTATGGCTGTTATCAAGATTTCATGAGTTAATATATGATAAGGGCTTAGAACAATACTTCGCATGAAGTAAGACCTTAAACATTATTATTGTTTTTAGTTTTAAACAAAATCTTTACCTTTTGACTCTAAAGAGCTTGAGTTTGGAGAATCCAGGGCAGCTGAGCTTGTGAGCACCACCTCTGAGTGTGCTTTGGTGTAAGAATCGGCCATTGTTTCTGTGATTCTCTGGTTCCCTTTTGTCCGTTGGTTTTATTTTCCACTGTTTCCACCTCTTGATCCTAGGACTTTCAATAGCTTTGCTTTTCATCTTTTTTTCCCAGGGACCCAAATTTATGCCCTTAATGAGCCTTCCCCTGGAGGGCTGAGAATTATATTTATGATTTTCCTGAGCTCCGTCTATTCTGGGCATGGTGAAAAGATGGGAGGCGGGTCAGGGGAGATGCGGCATCGCTTCCCGATTGTCCTGGCTCCCTTCTCCGTAAAATTCCTGAAGGGTTGACAGGCAGGTGGTGGCGCTTGCTAAACTCTCCCCCTGCACCCACCAGCCCACCCCAAGTTAGGTGCCTGCTACTCCCAAAATACCTCCAACTGGGCCACAGCTTATCCGCCTGCTTGGAATCATGTCTGAAAATCAAAGCAAACACGTTGACACAGCGGGATTTGAAATGTGTCCATCCTTTGCTCTGAGGCTTTGCAGAGTTATTCCGAAAACACAAGAGAGTTAACTGTATGAGCTCACCCAGGAATGAGTCAACTCAACTTGTTCTCTCAATTAGGTGGCATTCTCTCCCTGTTCTAGAATTGTGTCTTGTTTTCACCCGTGAAAGTGCTCAAGCCCTGGTCCTTTCTGACTTTCCACGGGAAGGTGAGCTTTCGTGGATTCCACTCGACAGATCAAATTTACTGTTGGATTTTCGTAACAAAATTGATTGGAAAGAGTTTCATTCGGTGTTTTGAATGGTATCCACAGATGAGAGAGAAATCAAGAAGTTCAGGTGTCATATCTTTCTGATGCCTTTCCTATGACATAGTTGTCACTCCCTGAATGAGAGCAGTGGCCTCCTGGCTGGTCCAGCTCTGTCATTCAATGTGGCTGCCCAAGTGCCGGGTGCTGTTCCAGGTGCCACACGTGGAAACTGACCAGGACGGCCACTGCCCCTGCCTGCTCGGGCTCTCAGTCTGTAGAGAAAGGGTGGAGAACGAATTATGACCCGGGGTGTCTGTGTGCTCAGCGCGCCCCAGACCAGCACCTGCCCTGCTGGGTGGTGGGGCGTGTCGGGCAGAGCTTCCGGGAGGAGGGACGCTCGGGCCATGTCACCCTTGGCGAGGATGCTCGGGCCATGTCACCCTGGAGCAAGATGCTCTGGCCATGTCACCCTGGGCCGGCACCTGCATCTCTGCCGCTCCTTGGGGCATCTTGACTCTCCAGCTCCTGCCTGGAGTCCTGCTGTTCTGACAGTGGCTGAAAGGTCGCCCACCTCTGAGAGCTTCAGAATCGTCACCTGAGGGCTCATGAAAACACAGGCTATCGGCCTCACCCTCTGAGTTTCTGATTCTGTAGGTCTGCGGTGTGGCCTGAAGCAAGTTTGCATTTCTGATAATCTCCCAGCTGGTGCTGCTGGTCTGGTTTTCATAGTCGGGAGGCCACAGGAGACGTGCTCAGCCCGGACAGGGCGGCTGATTCCTCTCGCCCCCACCTTGAGCTGCCGCACCCCACTTACATCACCCCTTGGTCTTCACGCCGAATTGCAGCTGTGTACGTCCCTGGCTTCCGTCCTGCTCTGGCAGCCCCTTGAGGGATGACACTGAGCTGCTTCATCTTTGTGTTCCCAGTGTTTAGAAATCCTTGGTCCTCAATAAACATTTGATGACAAATGAATATATGAATGAAAAAGAATTTTGTCATTGGAGACTTTAATAAATATGCACCAGAACATTTTCAGCATCTGTTTTTTTCTGAGAGTTTATCCCCAGTTATGAAATGGCTCGTAGCAGTGGTGTTATAAGGTTACCGTGAGTTTGGTTAACATGCCAGCCAGCTAACTTTGTGGTTTGGGGCTCTGAATTCTAGAAAGGTCTTGGGGAGGAGGTCACTTTAAACATATTATTATTTCTGCAATGACTCAAAAATATGTAATTTTCTTGTAGTGGCTCAGTATGGTCAAGTCTGCATAGAAAGAACCTGAATTCAAAGGAAATGTAGGTGTCATTTAATTGAGCAGCCATAGCATGAGCCTGGCCCTTTATTTGAAATAATAAATTACATTGAACTGAAATTAAGTTATATTAAACAGAAATCATATAACCACATGTTTAAGTGATCGTTTCTTTAGGCCAGAGGAGGAATACCTGAATACTTCATTCATGTATTCATTCTGCAATTATTAATCAATTAATTAATCAAGAGATTAATTAGAGACAGGGTCTCGATTTGTTGTCCTGGCTGGTCTTAAGTCTTGGCCTCAAGTGATCCTCCTGCCTGGGCCTCCCAAGGTGCCAGCATCACAGGCCTGAGCCACTGTGCCCGACCTGCAGATATTTGCTGAGTCCCTGTCCTGTGCCAGGAGGCCCTGGGGTTGTGGCACTGAATCACTCTCTGCTCTCTTGCTGGGAGGTGCTGTGAAGAAAACAGGGCTGATGTGAGGCAGAGTGCCCAGGGCCTCCTTTAGATCAGCGGTTTGAGTCCTGAGTGACAGTGAGCGATGGCCACATCAAGGTCATGACTCGAGCAGCTCCAGGCCGAGGGAATGGTGCTCAGGCCTCACTGCAGCACAGCTCTGCGAGGAGCCTGGACGCTGGACGGGCGTTGCCTTGCTGCTGCGCCTGCCTATCCAGGCCCCCGCTCTGACCGTGCGTGTTTGACCTCTGCAGGGCCTCCCACAGGGTTCACTGCATTGTGAAGGCTTCTGCCATCAAGTCCAGAAAACCACGTCCTCTATCCCCGTTAGCACATTCAGGAAGTCCTGCTGAAAAGACACTTGTTTGCCTTTACTGAATCCTGCATTTGCTGTGGGTTCATCATGCACAGCATCCTCTGTGCAAGTGTTTCCTGGGGTACACCTTGGGCAGCCAGCTCTCGGTCTTGCTTTGTGCACACCTTCCATTCACCCTCAGTGGCTTTCTGATCTTAACATTGACTGCAAGATCTTTTAACCTTTGGCTTTTCTCATGCCTGTGCCCAGCGGATCAATTCCGGTGACTGTGTCCAGTGACAAATGGCGTTTGGAGCCCAAGCGATCGTTGCTCATTTGCTGCGTTCAGAGAGGACCTGGCTGTCATGTCCCGTGGTCTCCAGGTGTTTCTGCACATGCTTTGGCCTCACTTAACTTAGCAAATAGGTTTTTGACTTGGGTTGTAGAAGTTACGACTTCATTCTATCTTCTTCTGGATGTATGGACGTTGATTGATGTCAGCTGACCGTGATTGGAAGTGGGCGCAGAGGAGGGACCTGCTGGCGTCGCTAAGGGTGAGCATTAGGTACGTGAAAAATCAGCCTGTGGTTAGAATCAGTTAATGCTGTGCTGGGTGCTTGTTGACGTTTTGGAATCTTAATCACAGCTGAAAAGTATCTCACAGGTCCCCGAGCGAGAGCAGGTGGAACCAGTCTGCCTTCCTCAAGAGGCTGCTGTGAGTGGAGCAGGCAGAGCTCACTGGGAGCTTTCCTCTGCTGGAGAGGCTGGGATGAGTCTGTTCGAAGATGGTAAGGGAGCGTTTGGCTCCGTGGTCGGGGGTGTGAGGAGACCCCCGTCCTCTGCTGCTGATTTCTTACGCCGGGGGCAGTTTCCAGAAAGATGCAGCGGGCTTGACTGAGAAGCGGATTAACAGAGCTGGAGACAAAGGCAGAGACAGCCCAGGTCACAGGCAGGGAACCAGGCCTGGAGCGCTGGGAGAGTTAGGCCCCGAAGTCCCTGGAGGTTCCATCTGGTTCCGGAAATGTAGACTTAGAATATGGTAAGACCGGTGCGTTTGGGTCCTCCTTGTTGAGGGACTGTTTCCGTGGCATTTGTGCTCTCCTTAAATGAGAAAGGAAATCCAGTATGAACTGTGAATATGGCACTATACTACCGTGGACGGGTCTCTGGGTCCCAAAATTCAGGGGGAAAAAACTCCTGCATTTAAGTTAAATGTTTTGAGCAGAAAAATACAGCAACCAGGGGTGCAGCCAAATTAACACTCACTGCTCATTCATGAGACTTAGCAACTGGGTCAGTGTCATTTTCTAAAAATGCCTTTTTTTCCGGGACTTGAGGTTATTTCTACTAAAATAAATAAAGGAAGTTGTGCATTCCATCAATCTACGGATCCTTGTCTCATGATCACAGTCATCTCCTGCTGACTCGAGTTTTATTTCAGTTTAAATCATTTTCCTTTACTTGCATTAGAGCTTGCTGTTTTATATATGTACGTATATATTTTACAAGCTGCAAGTAGAAATAAGATGTGGAATTTTATTGAATTTTTGTCTCCCCCCCTTATTTCTGAGAACATGTGGATTTCAAGAAAAACCAATTTTAAAAAAACTGGGGAGAATGTTGATTTGTGATGTTAGTATTTTTATTTCTTGTAAAGAAAACAGGATTTTCATTAGATGATTTGGGGTGTGTATAATAAGTTTTGCTTAACATTTAGATGATTTTTATATGAACATTTGTGAAAGTGTTGCCTTCTTTCTGTAGCACCAACTATTAAAAATACAGTGATATGTTGGCAAGAACAACGTCCTTATCAGTGAAATTTCAGGCAGTTAAAACTTATTTCTAGGCTGGGTGTGGTGGCTCACGCCTGTAATCCTAGCACTCTGGGAGGCTGAGGCAGGCGGATTGTTTGAGCTCAGGAGTTCGAGACCAGCCTGAGCAAGAGCGAGACCCCGTCTCTACTAAAAATAGAAATTATATGGACAGCTACAAATATATATAGAAAAAATTAGCCGGGCATGGTGGTGCATGCCTGTAGCCCCAGCTACTCGGGAGGCTGAGGCAGTAGGATCGCTTGAGCCCAGGAGTTTGAGGTTGCTGTGAGCTAGGCTGACGCCACGGCACTCTAGCCTGGGCGTCAGAGTGAGACTCTGTCTCAAAAAAAAAAAAAAAAAACACAACTTATTTCTACAAGAGAAGAGCTTAATGGGTACAGGTTTTCATGAAAGCACATTTAATTCTCCTTAGTGTTGACCTTGAAAGTTAATATTTGAAGTGCTTGGAGATACGCCATTTTCATAGATGGTTAAGGTACTGCAGTGTAGTGTTTTTATTATGTGGATGTTACAGAGTGATACAGTTGTAAAAGTGTTTGCATAAAGCAAAAGATTACGAGAGAATCAATAGAAATGAAAATAGTGTGGTTCCTTGGTGGGATTGTGGATGTTTTCCTTGGCTTTCTCTCTTTTTGTTCTCCCCAAACATCCTTAGTGTTTTTATATCCTGTTAGTCATGAATAAGAGGGAAAAAACAATTCCCATGTGTTCACTTTTGTTCTAAAAGATGTGCATTTCAGGGGTGTTTCTTGAAGGAGACTAACTGGGAACAAACAAACAAAACCCTGGCATTCTGCTGAGTGAAACTGGCCGTCACAAAAGGACAAGTGCTGTACGATTCCCCCTACGTGCGGCACCTTGAGTAGTCGGGTTCATAAAGACAGAAGACAGAATGGCAGTTTGCAGGGGCTGGGCAGGGAGGGGTGCAGAGTTACTGTTTGGGGGGTCTGGAGCTTCAGCTGTGGAGGATGAGAAGATTTGAAAATCGGCAGTGGTGCTGGTTGCTCAACAGCGAGAATGTGCCTAACGCCTCAGACCTGTGTACGTTAAAATGGTCAAGACTGCAAGTGGGAATCGGTTTGCCGGGGACTCAAGTTCCCGGGGTGTGTTCTAACCTCCGTGCAACCTGAGGGCGGGGAGGGAACCGACCCCAGGAGCTGGGGGGACACGCGCCGCTCACCTGAACTTGACGGGAAGCTCCGTCTTTTCAGGAGCTTTCTTGTGTGTGAGACTGGCGCTCATCCAGGCAAGCTTGGAATCGGGAACTGGGTGTGATCTGTGTGGGGCATATCTGTGGCTGTGCTTATCACTGACCTCTCCTTTGGAGAGGAAATAATTTGGCAAAAATGAACCTTCATCAGGTTGTCCCCAAACCCTGTGGCACTGCTCCCGTTCACTCGGCTGGGTGTGCCCTCAAAGCCAGGCGGCTCGGTGGCCTGACCTTTTGCCTTGTCTGTCCACGGTGTTCCAGAGACCCCGGGCTTTAGGGCTGGACAGACTGGGCTGAAATCCAGGCGTCCTCCTGGGGCGGGTGGGTGTAGGTGGGCACCCAGGTGAATGGCTTTTTCTCCCTGAGCTGCAGTTTCTCCGTCGATAAAATCATCTTTAGTGTTACCTGCCTGGCCATGCTGTGGGGAGGGTTTACTGTGATAACAGGTGAAAACACTTGTAGAGTAAGTGATCAAGGTATTTAGTTATTTTCTCGATTTTTGATTGACGGTCGTTAGGTTGACTAGGGCCAGGCATTCGAAATTAACTCCACGCTTGTTACTGTGCTACAGACGATGGTCCTTTATCAAAAACTTACATATTATTTAGAATTCAAATATTTAAAAGATATTTTTTTAAAAGGCTGATGGTGAGAGATTTGTAATAAGTACAGGTTCAGTGTTCCTGATCTGAAAATCCAAAATGCTCCAGTGAACATTTCCTTTGAGTGGCATGTTGGTGCTCAGAAAGTTTCAGATTTTGGATTATTTCCAATTCTGCATTTTTGAATTGGGGATAGTCCACCTGCAGTAGGTTTAAAATGCTTTTTATTTATTTTTGTAAGAGACAAGGTCTTGCTCTGTCGCCCACCCTGGAGTGTAGCAGCACAATCACAGCTCACTGCAACCTACAACGCCTGGGCTCAAGCCATCCTCCTGCCTCAGTCTCCCAAGTAGCTGGGACTACAGGCATGCGCCACCACGCTTGGGTAAGTTTTAAATTTTTTGTTGAGACAGGGTCTTGCTATATTGCTCAGATTGGTCTTGAACTCCTGGGCTCCAGCGATCCTCTCACCTCAGCCTCCCCAAGTGCTGGGATTACAGGTGTGAGCCACCACGCCCAGCCTTAAAATGCTTTTTATTCAACTATGTGGTCTTGGTTTTTTTCCTTACTTGTCCCCTCCCCCTTTTGGAATTATCTTCAGAAAATGTGGGTGCCAGTCCCCAGTGTGTTTTATCTTTCATGTGACAGTTTGACATGCTTGGGAGACATACGGATTGGGATTTGATCCTGGGTTAAATGTGATCAGCAGGAACCCTAGACAGGTTACCTGCTTCTCCTCACCTGTGAAAGGATCCAGTGGGAATTATCAGGGTTGATGTCACAGAGCGACACCGGTCACTGGTGAGGGCGCGCGTGGGTCATCCCATTTCGCCCCACAGCTCTGCGAGAGAGGCAGTCATGGCCCCTAATGCAGCTGGAGAAGCTGAGGCAAGCAGCTGGCGCT
>CM052449.1:164672-198625 GCA_028533085.1 Varecia variegata | reverse complement strand
TGTTTCAAGGTGGAGGAAGCATCCAGGAGGACGAGGGTTCGTAGAAGGCACGTAACGGATGTTTCAAGGTGGAGGAAGCATCCAGGAGGACGAGGGTTCGTAGAAGGCACGTAACGAGTGTTTCAAGGTGGAGGAAGCATCCAGGAGGACGAGGGTTCAGGTGGACACTTGGGTTTGGCAATGCGGAGGTCACTGGTGACGTTGATGAGCAGCTTTGCTAGAATGGTAGGAATGAAAGTTGGATGGCAGTGAGCTCCATGGGAGACGGGAGCTCCGGATTTTGGGACCAGCTCTTTGACTTTGCTGGCTGCGTGTGCTCACCCCAGAGATGCAGAGTCACTGGGACGCCAGAGATGGAAAAGCCTCTGGGACACCTTTACATGACCTTAGAACGGAGGTCACCGCTCCTCGGGCTCCCTTTTCTGTAACTTTGACTCTGCCCAGTAATGATACCTTCATGCCAAAGGGTGTTATTTCAGTCCCTTTCAAGCACGTTTTAGCTCCTTTCCTCCTAGCAGGATAGCTCGGTTACGCTGAGTTCTTGAGGGATGAGAGGGTTCTATAGGATTAGTCATGAAGTCATAAGAGAAGAAATGTTTGACTGAGAGGATATTTATCTGGGATTCACTTGCATGAATAACGGAAATGAAGAAATTATACATAATTAGCTCTCAGGATAATTTATGTCCAAAAACAATTTTCACCGCATTTCAATTTCCTCCTTCAAGTATCTGAAAATCAAGAGTTATGAGCAAAGTGTAATTAACAGGCTTGAGGTTCGTCTCTTCCTATCATCCAAGGCAAGGGAGCAGAAGACCCCAAAAGGCAGCTGAAAGGGTGGAGTGGAGCCGAAGGGCCGAGTCCCAGCTTCCCTCTCCCCCCGCAGTGGTCTCCGTGAAACCCTCGAGAAGAAGCATCTAGGATTTGAATGTGGGTGACGGTGAGAACTTGAACTTCCAGGGAGATCTGTACAATTTCACAATCAAAGGAAATATTAAATGGTATTTCTGCAAGGCCATATTAAGTCTGAAAAAATTTTTTAAGAAATGTAATTGATAGAATTAGATGTGATCCCTAATGTCCTTCATCCTTTGAACAGGGCTCCTGCTCTGTGAACTCAAAGAATCCGTCTGGCCAGAGGGGATGATTTTCTGTGAGATGAAAGGGACTTTTTCTTCTAGGGGCTCGTTCCCCTCCACTGAGTTCACAGAGGGAAATAAAAAAAGGAAGTGGAATTAAACTGCGCACTGAGAAGAGCTTTAGGTTTAGTACAGGGGAATTTTTCCTAATGAGGCCTCCTTGGGGGTGTTCATGGCTCCCCTGAGGGGTTTATAAACCACTCTCTTGTGGACGATTGAGGAGAGTGACCAGGACATCTGGAGGTGCGTGTCCGTCTGGTCTGTCGGAAGATGCAAGA
Organism: Varecia variegata; assembly: GCA_028533085.1. Lineage (NCBI taxonomy): Eukaryota > Metazoa > Chordata > Mammalia > Primates > Lemuridae > Varecia > Varecia variegata. The sequence continues at coordinate 197,208 of CM052449.1, read as the reverse complement.
AAACACGCGGCAGCTTTGCCCGTAGACACCCCTCGGCAAACACACGAGAGCCACAGGAACGTGGTGTGTGACAGTGATTGTGTCCCCGTAGGAGACAGTGACATTGGAGAGAGACACGTTGCCATCTACTGATGGAAGTTCTTCACCAACCCAAGCCTTTGCCTCCGGAGACAAATGATTTCTCAGTTTTCTGTCCATTCCGAGAGGTGTTTTGTTCTTGCATCTTCCCTTTTTGTGTTATCTGAGTTTGGCCTCTTAAATTCAGCACTTAAATTTAGGTATGAAAGGAAGAGGAGGATTAGTTGGGTATTGTTTCTATTAAATCCTGTAATGGATTAACGCATTATCAAATATTACTTTGTTTTCCCCGAGGCTTTAAAATATCCTCATTTCCAGGATAAGGAAAACTCCCAGGCACCTGTCTTCTTTACTTCTGAATTCATATATAATCTAGCATTATTAACCCTTTGTAGTTCTTTTTTCATGCCCGGGTGTGTCGGTTATGGGAAATTTTAAGTAAAGCCAGCTGTGTTAAATATTCATAGAATCCATTTTCACTTGTTTAAAATCTTCGGCGATTTATCTTCAGGGAGTTTTAATACAGCAGTAATTCTGCATTACATTTCTTGCACCAACATTTAATTGATACTATATTTCATGAGGATTATTGCAGGTTTATTGCTGTTTTATTTAGAGTTGTGGTTCTGGGCTAGTGATCGAGAGGCATGAGATTCCCAAATCTGCTGTTTCCATTTTAATTGTGTGTGCTTTTGAACCAACGTGTTTAAGAAGGGCTGTTAACTGTTTAATAGACCTGATGGATAAAAACCACTTTGGTAGAGTAGACCTGGGGATACTTGTCCTGTGGATGCTGTTGTGTGAGTCTGTTTTTCTAAACAATGGTAGAATTAAATCTACGTATGTTAAACTGATGTATAAATTGGTATGATGTATATTCTTTTGGTGGCTATCGGTGTTTGCTTTACTTCTCAGTCGAGGTACCTGGGACATCTCCAGCTGTGTGAACTGCAGCAGGTAAACTGCTTGTTAGAGCAGGTTGGTTTACGTTGTTCTCTTGGAGAAACTTGAGGAGTTCTTCAGACCGTCGGGACAGCAGTGTCCTAGCTGTACGGTCTCATTGGAACCTCACACGGTGTGGCCCTTAGCAGGTGTCCCCTGTTGCATTGAAAGAACAAATTGTGTCCTCACAACAGAGCACTGTTTGTTGGGTGAATAAGTGGATGTTCGTGCAGTAAAAGTGGCAAATGCACAGGGCAGTGGTGGGCTCGGAAGGAAGGAGGGTCTGCCCGTCAGCCACAGCCTTCAGTAAATACTTGCTGAGTGAAGGAAAAGTGGGAAGAGGTAGGAGGCTGTTCTAGGTGGGTGGAAGGGAGAGGCTGGAAAGGCCAAGGCCTGAGTATTCGTGTTGGATTTAACTCAGGCAGCAGAACGTTCTGGAAGGAACCCCAGACTACACGTTAACACACTTGGTTCTTTGCCACTTACTAAGGAGGTGGCCTTGGGTGACTCGGTGAACTTCTGGACCTCGGTTTTCTCGTCTGCCCTGCCTTCCCCAAAGGGCTGTTACGAGGCTCAGTCGAGAAAACTTATGAGAGTGTTTTGCAGACTGTGAGGGTCACGCGTGCCGGGTGGTGGTGTGAGCCCTGGTGGCAGGTGAGTTTCGTTCATCCAACAGATGCTGACCGAGCGCCCCCGGTGGGCCGTCAGCGATGGTAGACGGTGGCCACGCAGCGGTGGGTGAGACACGGACCTGGCCGCCTCCTGGCTCTCATTCTGGGGAGAAAAGTGTTAGTCAAATGATCACTCAAATATCGAATTACAAACTGTTATCGAGACTGAAGTACAGGGTACTAGAGGCTCATTCTAGCCTGGTGGGGTTTGGAGTTTATCCGGAAGACTGTGTACAGGTCCGCGGTGGAGGGGCTTAAACCCAGTGTGGCTGTAGGAACGTAATCTGCTGGGTACCTGTAGAGTAGACTCACGAAGGGTTGTGTCTGGGAGAATAAAGAAACTACTGTCGTACATATATTTTTTTCCTTGCTGGGAATTGCTTTAATGTTTTTGTTGTTTAATATTGATACTTTTAAGTGAGGTTTTCTGGGGTCTTGATGCTTATATAGTTTGCATTTGGTATATTAGTGAACATCTATTTTTAGTTAAACATGGAGTTGTTTAGCATAAAATATTAGCAAACATTTATGTAGTTTCTTCTGTGTGTGAGAGACCCGGTACTTAGTGCTTTATATATGCAAGTTGAGATCTTACCCAAAAATATGAAATCTGAAATGTTCCAAAATCCAAAAATTTTTGAGTGCTGACGTCATGCTCAAAGGAAATGCTCATTGGATCATTTTGGATTTCAGATTCAACCGGTAAGTATAATGCAAATATTGCAAAATCCAAAAAGCTCCTAAATCTGAAACACTTCCGGTCCCAAGCATTTGGATAAGGAATACTTAAACTTGCATTAACTCTTATTAACTCCCAAGAACCACTGTTGAGACCGTATTATCCAACCACATTATCCTCGTTTTACAGCTGAGGAAACTGGAGCCTGCCAGGCTGTGTGGCTGGGAGGTGGGACTGGGGAAGTCAGGGGTGTGTTTCATCTCTGCGTCACCCCCTTTTCTTAAAACAAAGAATTTAATGTTCTGTAAGTGAAGATAAGGTAACCTTTAAATAACTACTGTGAATCTCTTTGTTTCAATATATTTTCCGCCTCCTGTTTGTTAAAAAAAAATTTTCGTTAATTACAAAATTAGGGAAAAAGCCTATTTGAAGGCAAAATATTTTTTAAAGTCATGTTGCAATTTGCATTTTGCAGTGAAGAATTACAAAAGCTTGGTGGTCCTTGGTCTTGCCTTCAAGGCTGCATAGCTCCCTGTTTTTGTCCTTTGTTTCCTAACCAGAGTGACTGTCAGTGAGTCAGTGGTGGTAGATGTTATTTGCTTTCTGTCCTTCACTGCTCAGAAAACCTTCAGTTCACTGTCAACTGTGTTTAGCTCTAGGGCAGGAGACTCTCAGAGTGGGTAGCATCTGTGGCATGTACGTAAAGTGAGTCCCTGAGTTTATGGATGGAAACCCCAAAATGAAGGAAGCTGATTCCGGGGGGGCCGTGGAGTTAATTCCTGGCAGAGCCAGAACAGAGAGCAGGACCCAGAGTGTCAGTCCAGTGTCCCCACCGCCTCTCTGGGCCTCCGTGTTTCCGTGCCTTATTTTTTGGCATATTTTCCATTCTGTTGCATTCGTATAATGTAGTTGACAATGAAATTTTGTATTGACTCAGCTAAGTCGCAGTGCTGTGCGTGGAGGTAGGATAAGCTCTGGCTGTTAGTTCAAAGTGACTTTGTGTTCACATTATCTCAATTTGAGTATTAATAAGATCTTTAATGGTTTTTCTTATAAGTTTTGTCAATACAAATTACTTTATGAAATGAGCCGTCCTGTGTTTTGTTTTGCTTTGCTTGTTTTTCTTCACAGGAAATTAAAACTTTAATCCTCAACTATGGCTGACAGGGATGAGCCACAGAAGGTCAGGACGCAGGATTAGACCAGACCCGTGGCTTTGTCAGTTTGGCTTATGGCTAGAATTGCCGGCATTTTTTGCAGTGATAGTAAGAGAAATGTTTTGCAGTATCTCATCAGGGACTTTTTATGTATTACTTTTTGATTCTGCTTTTTTTTTTTTTTTTTTTTGCCCTGTGGGCTCTGCTTTGCTGGGAGAGCCAGGGGGGTGAGGGGAGGAAAAGGGGGTGATGCTGTCAGTCTAGTGTGACCCAGTTTGTCCCCTGAGGGCTCTGCTTTAATTTGGTTAATGCTGTTAATAGCTAAAAAAATTCATTCTCCGCAGGAATCGAGTGTGGATATGTTACTAAGAAAGAGGCAGTAAGCTTGCAGTTTTACAGATTGTTTCATTTTATTTATTTGGTTAGAATCTCTTTTGGGGGCTGCTTATGCTGTCTGTGATTTGTATGAGTCTTTCCATACATTTTATTTTGTCTGCTTTTGGTTATATTTTAGTAGTAGAGCCAGGGGATCAGAATCTCTCAAATATTCTGCATGACATTTCGTGTTTACAGGACAAGCTCTCTTATCTGGAAATGTCATGATAAACAGCTGGTCAGTTATTTAAGGTGGAGAAATGTGAAAAATGTCACATTTATATCGTAAACATTTTAAAGTCAAATATATGTCTGCTAATTTCTGATGTCGGCCTAGTCCTGATGAGTGGTTTCTGTGTTGTGTTTTGCACATAAATCACACTCTTGATGCATGTTCTATGTGGTTTTAGTTTGGGTCACTTTAAAGCACTGTAAGAACTTTAAAATACTTGTGAACTCTGAGTGCAGAACCTTCCAGATTTCTGTGATGTGCCACCCACTCCTTTTCTACTTTTTCCTCACACCTGATACTATCTATGGCTGTTATTTTAGTGTTTCACTTTTATTGAATTACTCCAAATCATTCAAATATTCAACTTCATTTTCACTGAAGCATTAATTTCTCCAAACACATATTGTATGTGTTTGTATAAGATTAAATTAAAAGAACAACTGGCATAAGTAGGTTAGGAATAAACACATCTTACCCTGGGGAAGGATACAGCTCGTGATCTCAGCTCAGCCTGTATATGGCAGTGGTGCGATCACAGCTCCCTGCAGCCTCGAATTCCAGTGCTCCAGCCATCCTCCCGCCTCGGCCTCCCAAAAGCCTGGGATTATAAGTGTGAGCCACCCTATCTGGCTGGATTCCTGATTTGATGCTTTTGTATTACAGTTGATAAACTAACCTGAAACTGTCACCTGTCCTTGTACTGTCAATAACCGGGATTTGGAAGGAGGGGGCCATGGTGAGGCTGCAGAGGGAAGTGAGAATGTACTGATGATGAGTAGAGATTGATTTCAGAGCAGGAAAAATGCAGGGTGTTAATTTTAGAAGCATTTCCTTTCTTGATATTATACCTTGCAATTTGAAGCTTTTCAGTACACTAAAATGAGCTGATTTGACAGTCAAAAAGTGTCATTGAAAAAAATGACAAGTTGGCATCTTTTGCCAGGATGCCTCCCCCTCCCCCAGTCAGGTGAAAGGAAAAGCCGAGTTGGGTTTCGAGCCTGTTCAGAGCGGAGCCATTTCGACGTCGTTCTGGTCGCTGTTGGTTAGTGCTCACCGTGTCCGTACGATTGCAAGCTGAGGGTGTGGGCAGGTCACCCTCTTCCATCGTGGGGGTGCAAACTACTGCACTCGGCGTTGGGATGTGCGAGTTTGCAAACCACACCTGGTCCTCCCTCTCTGGATGCTCCTCGGCTAGTGGAGGAGGCCAAGGGCCTTACAAACTTGTAATGTGAAATGGTGGCGATCTCTGTGAAGAGGAATTATAGGAGCTATGAGAACATAAAACACGGCTCTCATCGGGTCCCCACGGTTGGTCAGGGAAGCCGTTCCGGTTTGAGTGATGTCACGCTGAAACCTGAATAAATAGTGGTCTGTGGAAATTATTAGGCTGAACTGTACGTGTAGGGGTGGGGGTGGGGAGACACCGTAGACGTGGAGGGCGCAGTTTGCACGGAGCCCTTGGAGCAGTTTCGGAGTCCGGCTCCGGCTCCGGCTCCGGCTCCGGGGTGTGCACGGGGAGGGTGCTGTGTGAGGGGTGTTGGAGCAGCAGGCAGGGGCCGGGGCTCCAGGCCATGACCAGGATTTTGGTTTCTGTTTTAAACGCAGCGGGAAACTACTAAAGGGTTTTCAGTAGAGGAAGGACGTGGCTAGATTTATGTTTTAGAAAGCTCATTCCGGGTCACTGTGGATACAGGTCCTCGTGGAAACTTATAAAATGGTCAATCAACTCAAGTAATTGCTAAGCCTTTGCTGAGTTGAGTATATGTTTGGTTCCTGGCCCTTATTTTGTCTTCCATGATCCTGTTTGTTCAGCAGGATGCAAAGTTTGCTCCTGATACCTGCCCCTGTGTTGCAAGGAGACGCCACCTTGGCGACGTGTTCGTTGTTGGAGCCTCCGTTATCTTTGCCAAGAAGTGGTGAAACGAAACAATTTGTGGGTGTTTGAGGCTGTGGAAGGATCTCTGGGCAGGGCTTGCTGGGCAAGTAGCTCTTTGTCGCCATAGTCCAGGGTCTGACTCCCGATTTTGATAGCCTGGAAATAAGTTTGTTTCTCAGCACATCTGTAAGTGATTGGACTCTGGGAGACAGGTCCTTGTCAACCCAAATCGTAAGAGATGCATGTCACTAAAATGCCAGGTGGCTTGTGTTACAGACCAGAGCGGGGAAGGGGTGTAATCGTGGGTTCTGGAGGCAAACTGTCACGGGAAGCCGAATTGGAGTCTGATGTGCCAAGCCGGGCAGATCTTCGTAAGGGCCGTCCCTGCAGACCTGGCCAGGGGGCCCTGTGCCTCAGTGGCTGGAGGTTGCCAGACGTCGTATAGGTTGGTACATGCTAGCTGCTTGCGCTTCCTTTTTGTTAGTCCGTGCCTTCCCTGGCCTATTTAAAAATTTTTACTGTTTTTAACTTTTCATTTTGAAATAATTTCAGGCTTTCAAAAAAGTTACAAAAATAGTACAAAGAATTCCCCTGCATTCTTCACCCCGATTTTTCTAAATGTTAACATCTTAATCATAGTACAGTTACCAAAATTAGGAAATTAACATTGATATAATACTGTCATCTGTAGACCTTCTTCAAGTCTTGCCAGTTAATGTCACATTAATGTTTTTTCTGGTCTGGGATCCAATCCAGGGTGACATTTTGCGTTTGGCTGTTTCCTTAGTCTTCCTAAATGTGGAACAATGCCTCACTCTTTTTTGTCTTTTGTTGACCTTGACACTTCCAGACAGCACTCGTTGAGGAGAATGCCTCCTCAGTTTGAGTTTTTCGGTGGTTTCCTCGTGACTGAATGCAGGGTATGTGTTTCTGTTAAGAATATCATGCAAGTGATGTGGGCTTCTCAGGGCACATCACCGTCCTCTGTTCGTGACCGGGATTGACTTGTTCTTCCCTCCACGTGGATATGACACAGTGAACTCGGCTCAGGTTTCTTACACGTGAGCCGTGTTGAGACCCACGGCTGGAGACATGCTAACGTGAGATCTGCTCTTATTTTGAGTGATCTTGGGGCCAGCGTACTTAGGGATGCAAATGCAGGAATTGAGATTACCTGGCTATGACAAGGTTGCCTTCTGTATTATCATGTATTAACTTTCTAAGGCATCACGAAAACAAAAAAAGAAATGGAAATTTTCTAAGTCTCAGATTTCCAACTGGGGAAAATGTCCCTGGATCCCAGTTAGGAAAACTCAGGATGGCTTCACCTGCCCTAAACAGCTCACTCACCCCAGACTGTACCATTGTGATAAGATCTGGGACTTCCCTGGCCCTGAATTGATTATTTAAAGGGGGCATTTTCCCCCCATGATCTGCTCACTTCACCTGTTATACGTGGAATTTGAATTGAGAGTAACCTCCTTCTGTTTTAGGATTGTCTTCGATTAGTAGAAATGAAACCAGTCAACATTTTTCTTAACAAAGTTCATTCTTCCTTCCTAACTCTTCCCGTTTCTAGTTCTTGTCTTTACTTTTTTTTAAAACCTCCAGTAATATTTTATTTCCTTTTTTTTTCCTTATAGTTTTTGGCTCTTCTCCCTGGCAAAATACTATAAAAATAAATCAGCTAAAGTTTAGCATAAATACAGCGAAAGCCAGTGGTTGAAATGATTGCAGCTTGGAAAAAGATCTCACCATATCGCAGGCTACTGCTTTGGAATAACTCTGTTTCTTTCCCACCTCGGAATTGTCATTTTTCCAGTTCTCCTTTTGGAAGCTTTAGCATGCAAAGCTTTGACAGCAACTTAGGAAAATGAAATCGCTGCCCCCTGTGCGTGACATGTACTTGAAGATAAGTCATCTGCCTCCAACTTGGCAGCTGCCGAGCCGGGCGACACTGCGGGATGTTGGCGTCTCCTTGTTTGGGGGAAGGAAGCCCCTCAAGGTGGCCTTGAAATTGCAGGCCGTGGAGAGCCCGTGCCTGGTCCTGCGACCGTGAGTGGAGCTTTGTCTCTTCGCTGTCACGAGAGCAGCTCTGCGCTGTGCCTGTCCCCGTCCTTGTCCTCCTGTCTTCCCAGGGCTGGTGGCCCTTCCGCAGCCGAGGGGTCCCGGCGACCGACTGACGGCCAGAGCTGAGGTTTGACGAGGTCTTGGTTCCGTTTCTCTTCAGACCTGCAGGACAGTCTTTCTCAACCTGTGTGAGGAGAAAAAATTTTAAATTTAAAAAAATTTTCTAAACCATTGCAGGTCAGTGCTTTCGTAAAGTACAAGACAAATGAATTATTCAAAAAATGAAATTTAGACCATTATGAGCTCAGTATTTTTTTTTTTTTTTTTTTTTTTGAGACAGAGTCTCGCTCTGTTCCCGGGCTAGAGTGAGTGCCGTGGCGTCAGCCTAGCTCACAGCAACCTCAAACTCCTGGGCTCAAGCGATCCTCCTGCCTCAGCCTCCTGAGTAGCTGGGACTACAGGCATGCACCACCATGCCCGGCTAATTTTTTCTATATATATTTTTAGTTGGCCAGATAATTTTTCTATTTTTAGTAGAGACGGGGTCTCGCTCTTGCTCAGGCTGGTCTCGAACTCCTGACCTTGAGCGATCCGCCCGCCTCGGCCTCCCAGAGTGCTGGGATTACAGGCGTGAGCCGCTGCACCCGGCCATGAGCTCAGTATTTTAAATTATCGACTTTAACAGACATGACAGTGTTCTGTCCCCCTCGCCGCGGACCGCTGAGAGGCCCTGCTGGGTCCTGGCCCTTCCCCGGCTTCCTCGGCGTAGCTCTCCTCAGTGCGCTAAAATGGCTGCCGGAAGCTTCCAGACGATGCGTGTCCTTGCTCACATCTGGGGACTTTTCTGAACTGTTGTTCCAGTGTTGAGCCCGGCGGTCCCCAAGCTTTTTGGCACCAGGGACCGGTTTCATGGAAGACGGTTTTCCCACGGTGGTGGCGGTGGGGTGATGGTTTTGGGATGATTCGAGCGCATCACATCTACGGTGCAGTCAGACCTCTCCGCTAAGGAGGATCCGGGTTCGCAGCCGCTGCCCGGCGCAGGCGTCACCGCCCGGCTCCACCTCAGACCAGCGGGCGTTAGTCTCACAAGGAGCCGCAGCAGGGATCCCGCGCATGCGCAGCTCACAGCAGGGTTCGCGCTCCTCTGAGAATCTAATGGCGCCGCTGATCTGACAAGAGGCGGAGCTTGGGCGGTGACGTAAGTGGTGGGCGCGGCTGTGAAGGATGAAGCTTCCCGCGCTTGCCCTGCTGGTCACCTCCTGCCGCGTGGCCTGGTCCCTCACAGGCCACGGCCTGGTGCTGTTCCACAGCCGGGGGTGAGGACTAGACCGGGCCTCAGACCAGCTGGGCGCCGCGAAGCCCATCACTGAGTGGGGGAGGGGGTGCCAGCGGCTCCTGTGGAGAACATTCCGGAACCTCTGACTGTCAGGAGGCGGGGTGGCCCTGGGGTTGGGGCGGGGACGGGAAGGAGCTTAAACCACGAGACTCGGTGCGACACTGAGGTGCGACACTGAGGCGGCACCGGCATTACTAGCTGCCGTGTGGTGTCAATACAGACACCGGCAGCCGCCGCTCGTGTGGTCGTCACACTTCACGTTTAGGCCGTGACGTAAGAAAATACAAACATCGGTTTTTGCCTCAGGTTCCGGGCACTGAGCGTCTAAAACCCCTGGAAAATCCCTGAGCGATGAGAGCGTCTTTTGTGCGCCGAGGGGACTCCCGGGGGTGGATGGGTCGCCCATCGGTCACCCACCGAACCCTGATTAGGAGGTCAGGACTTCCAGCCCGGTCCACACGCGGGTGCTGGGCGGGACTGACGATTTCGCCAGCCACGCCGGCGTCACGGGGCCTCCTGGGGTTCACGAACACTGTGGGGCGTCACGGGGCCTCCGGAAACCCCGGGACACTGGGGCGTCATGGGGTTCCGCAAAACCCCCGAACAACGGGGTGCGCAGGCCGCCGGGTCGGTGAGCACGTCGGGGAGCGGGGCGGGCGCGGCCCAGACACGCGTGGCAGCTGTGGTGTGTCCCCGTCCCCGTGGCGGCTCCCGTGCGGCGGCTCCCGAGCTGAGCTGTGTTCCCTGCGGTACACCTGTGCGCATGTGCACACGGACACCGGTACAGCGTGTTCCCGAGTTCTGCGAATTGCTGAACGGGGGTGCTACTGTGGGAGCCCCCAGCAGTCGGGGACGTTCCGAAGCGATCGGACACGGCTGCGTTCACGCCAGGTGTTCGAGTGCGTGTGGGTCTGACCCGCCGCCCGCCTGTGGGAGCGGCTCTGGGCCTCGCCTTCACGTCTAGCTTCTGTCTGACCGAGGACTTTGAGGGGTGTAGTTTCCCTTCAGCCCCTTGCAAAAGGCTTCGCCGTCACTGGAATGAGCCACTTACCTAAACCGTTGAATCTGACACTCCCCCACGAAAACAGATTATTTTATGTGTCATTTGACCACGTGAGTTGTCTGCAAGACGCGCACGTAGGAGACGGTTTGAGATCTGGAGTCCAGAGGCCCCGGGGTGGCGCTTGGGGCCGTAACGCCCGGAACCCGCTTACCTGTGTGCGGCCAGGTCAGACAGGTGACCCGGGGACCAGGCGCTCACGACCGGCGTCCGGGACGGGCCGTCTGGGGGGACTGAGCCGTCACCCCGTGGCCTCTTGCCCCCATTCTGTGTACCTGGGGTCAGAATAGGGTCGGGTTGTAGGACGCCCGGTTTGTGCTGCAGGATCAGAGAATCAGCTACGCCTGTGTCACCCCCGGGGACGAGTGGTCCTAGGACCCTGCTGTGCAGTGAGGAAACAGTATCTACTAGACACTCAATTGGGTGCGTGCTGTCTGGCACAAAGAGAAACTACTGTGGTTTCCTAATTGGATAAAAAGGAAATTGTGTGTCTTGGAATCTTCTCAACATCAAAGGAGCCCTCTTTTGTGCCCTGTGTCAGTGTCTTGGAAATCTATAGTCCTCAACTGCTGGTCTTAATTTGTGTATGCTTCCCAAATAGGATGTGAGTTTAGAGATGACATTGTGATGTAAACACTGCTTACATTTTATCCCAGGGTTGAGCATCCCTGATCTGAAAATCTGAAATCTGAAATGCTCTGAAATTTGGAACTTTTCGAGTGCCCATGGGATGTTGTAAGTGGAAATTCCACACCCGATGTTACTCATGTGACAGGTCACAGTCAAAACTTTGTTTCATGCACAAAATCATTAAAAACATTACATGAAATTACCTTCAGGCTATGTGCAGAAGGTGGAGATGAAACATAAATGAATTTCATGTTTAGACTTGGGTCCCATCCCCAAGATACCTCATTCCATATGTGCAAATATTCCACAATCCAAGGAAATCTGAAATCTGAAGCTCTCTTCTGGTCCTGGGCATTTCAGATGAAGGATACTCAATCTGTATCCCTTAGAGACTCAGCTTTTCTTTACAATTAACAGTCTTCTTCCTATGTTCCTTGTTTTTGAAACATTATGGAATGTTTATATTTCATGTGGATTCAGTACAAAGCTATGAACGTATGTTATTGAGGTTTTGGAGTGTAATAATGGTCTCAAATTTTTCAGGCTTGAATTTTTTTTTTTTTAAATAAAGTTAACGTAGAAAATACACTTTTGTCTTAGATTCACATGCCCACAATATGGAGAGCCTCAGGAAAATAAAAATAAGATTTATGACCATATTTAAGAAGGGAGATTGGTCCGATGTTCTCTAGGATCTATTGTAAAGGGTGCCCGTCACCAACTATCAACAAGAATTTTGTACTGACATTTGCTTGTGTAATAACATGGAAGGTGTATATATTTTCTTGAGGTACAGTAGAAATAATTTCCCTTTTCCTGAAGGGAAAATCGTCTCCTTTCTGTGAAAGCTGAAAATTCGTTTTCGATATCTTTTACTCTTGCCGCCTTCTGGCCCCAGGCGTTCAGTTGACAAACTGTGACTTCCTTCTCTCTGTGGTCATTCCCGGTGCCCTAGTTCAGGGACCCGTCGGCTGGAGTATCAAAATGCACACGGATTCCCACCTCTAACACGCTCAGTGCTGCTGCTGACGCTGTCATGCAGACCTGCTGTCTTCTGTCCATTCTTAAACCCCTCTGCGGACATTCAGTCTTCCATCGCTGTGTTCTTCACCTGCAGAATCTTTTCCCTCCCAGCACTGCTGGCAGTTTAAATACGCGAGAAACATTGCCACTTTCTTAATGTCACCTGAGCTGTCTTCTGTGTCACGCTGTGCCTTGTTCTACGTGGGCCCAAACCACCTTTTCCAAAGTCTAGCTTAGGTCCTACCTCATTCAGAAAATTCTTCCAGAGTCTTCTCAGTCAGTTCTCACTTGTCTTACTTGAATTTGCATCACAGCCCTTACCGCCTGTTGGACTGCGTCTTCCTGGAGGTAAGGATTATATCTATTCACCTGGTCATTCTATGAACCTTGCCTTTACTGACACTCAGTAGGTATTTGTTGAATTAAATCAACAATTAAGTGGAATTAATTTTTTAAAAAATATAAATGTATTATACTTGTATAACATAAAACTTTTTATAGTAAGTGTATAGGGGTGTGTGGGTGCAGAGGGAGAGAGAGACAGAGATTGCACAGGGGCGGGTCCCCACACTTCCTTTGTGCAAGCTGCAATGCAAGGGGCTGAAAAGAAAGCTCGCAAAAATCCAGGCTATGAGAAGCCCTATAGGACAATTGACCTGATCTTGTCAATGAATAAATTGTTAGAGAATAAGAGAGAGAGGTGATAGGGGACCTAGAGAGTAAGAGATGTAAGACATACGAACCTGTTGTTATGTGTAGACTTCACAGGGACTCTGATTAGACCAACCGGAACACGGGCTGACGTATCTGTGGATAACGGGGTGGGATCCTGGGATTTACTTCGGAACAACCTGGCGGGGGCGTGGGGGGTGGAGATAAAACAAGATTTGCGATGAGTCGATAATTGCTGGAGCCAGATGATGGGTGGAGGTGGTTCATTCATTCTTTCTGCTTTTGTATGTGTTTGAAAGTTTTTATAATCAAAGGTAAAAAATAAAGTGAGGGATAGGACACGGGTCACGTTTTTAAAGAATTGGAAGAGCTTTAGCCTGGAATTTGGGAGGCTGAGATTCCAGCCCTGTCTCTCTCATGACCTGTGTGACCTGGAGCCACTTAGCCAGCATTTCTGGGCGTCACCAACTCTCTAGAGTACACGAGGAGTTGACAGGGTGGGGTCCCCGTCGTCGGAGGCTGGACTTTTGAGAGAGACTCTGGGCCTGGAGGAAGATTCCAGAACCGAGGAGCCATGTGGAGGTCATGGTTTCACTCCAGCTGTGTATCTGCCAGGTCACAGTTCAAACGTGTCGCCTCCTCTTCCCCAGGGGAACCTGCTGCGTTCTGTAACACACGTCGTCAGTCTGAGCTGATCCAATTTCGGTGCAAACCAAAGCAGCATCATGTCCTAGTTAGCTGGGGACTCTCATCGCCAGAGTTAATGCCGAACGTGTGATAATTACATGGGTCGTGCTCCGGAGGCCAAGGTCGAACCTCAGCTTAACCACAAGCAGCATCACCTGGACAAGTCGCTTCACCGAGGGCCGTGTGGGGACTGAAATGATCTGTGCAGAACACTCTGGACCGCGGCGCATAGTAGGGGCTCAGTAAACAGCAGGTGTCTTCGTCGGCTCTGCTGGGTTACGTCTGTCTGGGATTCCAGCTCTGGGGAGGCTTGTGAGCTTTACGCACATTTGTCTCCTCAGTCTCTTCCTCCCTTCTTCCCTCTCTTGCTGCCAGAGGCTCACGCAGCGTGAGAGGGAGACGGGGGTAACCGGGAAGGGAGTCGGTCACCAGGACGCAGCTTCCCCCGTCTCCAGGATGCTGAGGACTGAGTTGCGAGGGGATTTGTCCCAACGGCCCAGCCGGGGCATTGCTGGTGGAGACACGTCTCGAACCCTGGTCTCCTGTCTGCTGGTTACTCTGCTGCAGAATTCAGCTCCCTGAGTCTCCTTTAGAATCCTAATTGCTGACTAGAGTGTGTCCTGGAGAGAAATATTTTCTCTCTCTGATCTAACATTTAAAAACCAGCCCCCTCTGTTGAGAAGGAATGTCTGGTAATGCCCTGGCGTTTGCAGGGAGGGAGGTGGGAACACACCTGGTGCTCCTCAGCGCTGACTAATCACCCCACACGCAGCGGGGCTGCTGTCATTTCCTCTCTGAGCCGCAGGCTCGGGGATCCCAGGCCCTTGTCCTCCCTGTCGGGGCGGCAGCACCTGCGAGGCCCCCACCCTTCCTGTCAGCCAGTCGCCCCCGGATCTTTGCAATGCTGTCCTCTGAGTCACCTCCTTGGCCTTGTTTGTCATCCTTGGAGTTTTCCCGGTGGCTTTGTTTCTCCAGAACCCACAAACAGCAGCTTCCTGTGGTTTTCTCCTTTGCTCTTACGCCTATTGCTTCTCTCCTCAACGCTGTTTCTTGATTGCCTTCATTTTCTCTGGATGCTTCTATTTATTTTCTATTCATTAAGCTGAAAATAGGTTTACAAGCTTCTCTTTTTTATTCCAGGGATGAAACTCCAATTTATAGATTATCCACATCCTTTGCTTTTTCTGCAGCTTTGAGGCACTTTACAGCTCATGCAAATTTCGTAATAAGGGGAAAAGTCTTATCTCTACAGGACTTGACAGGTTACACGGTTATAGACAAGGTAGCGTGCTAGGCTTAAGGGTTGAAAAGGTTGGATGTAATCCTGGGCTTAAACTTCCATTCACAAACAGTGGGTCTTTGGACAAGTTATTTTTACCTTTTTATTTTTTTTATTTCAGCATATTATGGGAGTACAAAAGTTTAGGTTATGTATATTGCTTCAAGCGTGTCCATTCCCCAGTCTGAGCTTCAGGCGTGTCCATTCCCCAGTCTGAGCTTCAGGCGTGTCCATGCCCCAGACAGTGCGCATCGCACTCATCATGTAGGCATACACCCATCCCCTCCCCCCACCTCTGTGCGACACCCAATTGGTGTTATTCCCAAAGGTGCACTTAGGTGATGATCAGGGAAACCAATTTGCTGGTGAGTACATGTGGTGCTTATTTTTCCATTCTTGAGATACTTCACTTAGTAGAATGGGTTCCAACTCTCTCCAGGAGAACATAAGAGATTCTATAGCATCGTTATTTCTTATAGCTGAGTAATACTCCATGGTATACATATACCACATTTTACTAATCCACTCATGTATTGATGGGTATTTGGGTTGTTTCCACAGCTTTGCGATTGTGAATTTTGCTGCTTTACCTTTTTCTACTTCAGTTTTCTCATCTGAAAAATGGGAATGATAATACCCATTTCTAGGGGGTTGTTGTCTGGGCGTCAATTAAGTTCACTAAATCTTAATATTACTGTGTATATTGTGATATTATTTGTGTTTCATAATAAAGTAGCTCTTTTGAGGTAGATTGGGTCACTCTCTCCGTTTTTAACTGACTTTCTATTAATTCATTTGTCCCTTTCTCTTTCTTCCGTCCTGTCGCCTATTAGCGAGGAGGGGGTTGATTTAAGGCCAGTACGTTTCTGTTGTGCGGGTGCAGCGTTAAGGCTCCGTATGTTCAAGATCTGCCCTAAAACTCCCTCCTGGAGGAGGAGGCAGAAGGGCGGGGAGTGGAGGACCCTTCCTGCGTCTTCAACCCGCAGCCCTGACCTGGGGTGGGGGGGTGTAAAGCTCCCCCTAGTCCAGTTCCATTGTCCTTGATCGGGAACCGTCTCCAGGTTCCTGTGCCCAGGTCACAGAGCGGGAGGCAGCGTGGAGCAGAGCCAGACACACCTGGGGGCATCTCGGTTTGCTCGGAACCTCTCTCCTCCTCGGTTTCCTCCCTTGTGCTGTGACCGTGCCACGGGGGGACCTTGAGGAACAGGACAGACGTGCAAAGGGCCTGGCACGTTGTAGATGCTCCGCCAATGTCAGTTCCTTTTCTAGTTTAAAAGGTTTTCTGGTTTGTGCCACAGAATCTCCTGCCGATTTCAGGCAGCTGCAGACGGGTTGCAGAGGCGTTTTTTGGGCAGTAATTACCCATTAAACACCCCTGAGTGTCCCTGCCCTCCCGGGAAAGGCTTGTCTTGCAGAGTTGGGACTTGGTTTCGGCCAGTGTCTCTCCTCTGGTGGGCACTGGGGTGACGTTGCTTTGTCACAAAACACCTGCCGGGCTCCAAACCAGACTGCTGCACAGACTTGTGCCTTCTGGAAAAGCCTCGGAGATGCTCCTGCTGCCACTCTAGCTTAGGGCCACGGCCTTCAGCAAACCAGGTGACTTCTTACTGTGTCCACAGTGCGATGCAACGGATAGAACTTCAGTTGGGCTTTCCCTCTTAGGGTTCCAGGAGTCTGAGACAAGAGGATCCTCTTGTCACCTCTGCCTCATTAATGAGAAGGGGGTGGGACGTTTCCACAGTACTGATAGGAGCCGGCTCGGGCACTTCTACAAACCTTAACTCGTTCGGTTCTCACAGCAGCCCTAGGAGTTACGTGGTGTCATGTAGCCCTCCTGCATGACATGTTTGAGGTCACGCAGCTCAAACAGGATAGAGCCAGGCTTTGAACCCGGGCAGTCTGGGTGCAGTCAATTCCCTTGTCCCCGCTGATAATTACCCACCTTTCTTAACGACAGGTAGGATCACCTTGAAAACGGGCTTTGGAGTCCGCGGCTGTTACATAAGGGCCGTGGGGATCTGGTGAGAATCGGCAGCTTGTTTTTCTGCAGAGCCTGTGTAGTTTCCCGGCGTGTCCTGGCCATGTCCAGATTTGGGGAGGACGCACACATCACAGCAGTCATGGCCCTGGTGCACGGGAGGGTGGGACAGCGAAGCAGATTTACAATCCCACCTCTCGTGTTTGTTCCTTCCGCTCTTCCCGTCTGTTGGTGAAGGATTTGGGATCAGCTCTTCCCGTCTGTTGGTGAAGGATTTGGGATCAGCCTACCCCAGGGCAGAGAATCGGGGGGGATTTCTGTGATTTCATCGTAGCTCAGCAATGGAGGAAGAGCACTTTGCTCCCAGGGGCCTGTCGGCTCTGGCAGGCCTCGTGCTCGGTGGTCTTTGGAGGGGGTTTCCATGGGGGGGCTCTTGGCAGCCTGAACGGCGAATAAAGTGGTCGGGGGAAGATTTGCTTCAGACCGACCTGCCCACGCCAGGAGGTTCGGCGCCCGCAGGGAGGAGAAGCGGCTGTGCAGAACAGTAACGATGAGATGACCGTTCGCTTGTGCTGGGACCGGTGCTGAGAGCTTCCCACACTCTGTCCCTAATCCCTACACCGTCCGGAAGGCGGATGTTACGGTCCCTGTTTTATAGAGGAGGAAACCGACTCAGAAAGTTAAATGAAGCCCTCCAAGGGCACGCAGATGCAAGTGATGCAGGCAGGGTTTGAGCCCCTTCTTCTCAGGCCCCTCCGCCCACGGACTTTCCGTACACTTGGTTCCATCCGTCAGGAAAGAAAGTGGGCGTGGACTCAGCTTCACAGGGGACGTTGATTTGCAGATAGAAGGTTTTTTTCCTAATGTAACATGACCATTTTCTTTTGAATAAGATAGAACACTGTGAGTGTTGTCCTGAAATGAAAGCAGTGTTAGGAATGAATGCATTACTGAAGGAGTGAAGGAGGCTGCGCTGGTGAGCCACACACAGCAGGTGCAGGTCCCCTCCCCCAGTGTGCCCAGGGGCTCTGAGCTGCTTGTGAAGTTGGGGATTGTTTTTTCTTTTATGTTAAAAATAACACATTACAGTATCTGGACCATGAAGTAGCAATTGTATTTTTAGCTGCATTTATTTTCTGACTTCTTTTTGCTTGATTTTTTTTTTGTGCCTCTGATTCCTCCCCTTTTCTTTTTTCCTACCTGATTTTCTAGGAGAAGTTTTTGCCTATAAATATGACTTAGTGGATGATGTAATTTTAAAGAGTTCAGATTTTTTTTTGAAAAGTCTGAGAACAGTTAATTAAAGCTATATCCATCAATTTGTGAACTACTAAAATACAGGGTTAGCTTTCCTATTTGTTGTTTTTATAATACTGATGGTTCCATTTCGAATTCAGCCATTACAGCTGCCCTGAGGAAACAAACGCAGAGGGGAAAATAAGATGTGATCGTATTAATTATGATTTCACTTCTGTGGTTAAATAGATTTCCCAGCTAGAGCTGGAGTCGCTTCTTAATTAAACAAATATTTCTTGAGGGCCTGAAATCTGCCAAACCCTGTGCTAGCCTGTGACTTGATTTCACCTCTTTGTCGGGTGATAGCTGCACCTCTGCTTTGAGTTGCTTTTAAAAATTCTTAGCAGCACCTCCCAGCATACTTTATCAGGCCAGAGTTTAGGAATGTTATTCACTGAAAGCTGCTTTCCACATGCTTGGAGGGCAGCACTGTCTGGCTGTGTAGCCTGTCTGGGTAGCGTGTCTTCTGGATTCTTTCTTATTCTTTCTTACTCATTCCTTTCTCGACTAGGTAGAAATACTACAAATGTTTGTTTCATTTTTAGAAACATCCACTAGATCGGTGTTTGCCATCAATTGGTCTTTAGACTGGCAGCGTCATAATCAATTGTGCTTGTTAAAGATTCACATTCTTGTCTCCCGCCCCGGAATCTGAATTTGACAGTAGCTGGATTAGAGCTCCCTGTGGTCACGGTGTTATTTTTAAACTGTCAGTAGAATGTTCTGTTTCTGTCTTTGAATCAAAGATAATCTCATTTTCCCCCGAGTTAATGTCCTCTGATTTGTAAAGACAAAAACAGCAAAAAACACTTCCAAGTGAGAATCCTGAAATTGGGTTCCAGAATTTCAGAAACTTTCATTAGATTTTCATTGAAACAAGAATTGATGTTTCCTATATCGTGGATATCCTCAAACTATTTAAAGCAAAATGTCAATTTACTCAACTTAAAAAAAAAAAAAAAACAAACGGTGAATGATGACCAAACTCGTTAATTTTAAATCCTTGTTCATACCACTTAAGATTTAAAACGAGTGGAGTGAGTCACAGTTGGGTTGGGTGGCAGGACTGGGGAGAACCAGGTGCTGATCTCTGCCAGGCAGCTGGGTGAGTCCCGGCCCCGAGTGCCCGCCTGTCCCCTCAGGGACCGATGGACACGCCGTGGCCTCCGTCTTGCTCTGACCGAGTCGGACCCGGTGGGAGGCGAAGCACAAGATGCTGACACGGGGGGGCGAGTATGTCGGGGAGAGGAAGTTTTATCTTGGCAGCAGGACTTTTAAAATGAAGTCTATGGAAGTTGAAGGAAGTACAGTTAGTAAAGAATAACAATATATAAGTTAAAAATAAATGATTGGTAGTTCTGTTGCATGTATTCAGAGAAACAATGCCGTACTCCCCCAAATTCCCAGTTTTTGAAACCTGACCAGGAAATAGACGTCCGTGAGACAAGGACTATCCCTTGTTTGACACATTTTTATTTGTTGTCTGATTGCCAGGTACGTTTGTGTTCTTTTGTAGACTTGGGTAGGAGTGGGTGAGGGTGATGGTTTTACCGTATTAGAAACCGTGTCTGTTGGAGGAAAGAAACAATGCTTTCTGCCTCCAAAGATGAGTCAGTAATGACATAATTCAAACAGCTGGAGAACTGGGGAGAAAATGGGGTTTAGCAAATGATTTCTTGCTTGTGCTGTTGTGTTCTATTTTTCTTTATTCATTTATGGAGAAAATGATGAATGTATCAAAGGTGGGGAAGTATATAAAGACCATTGATTCTTAAATCTCAGTAATTTATGGGCCTTTTTATTTAAGGGAAAAATTTCTCGCAAATCCCCAGTAATAAATATTTTTATTATGAAGTAGCTTCAGTAGGCCTGAACGTAAATCTAGGCATGGACTCCTCATGCTTGTAGCTCTTATAACTATAAAGCAATGACAAATTTGTAGAACAAATTCAAAGAAAACTACAAAACCAATAAAATTCAAATTAATACTAATTTATCATGACAGATAATTTTGTTTGACTAAAATTAAACCTCTCCTTGAAAATGTGATTGTTTCTGACAGCCAAAGTGCCTGTTCTTTTGAGATCCTTTTGAAACTCAGTTCTCCTTCCCTGTGTTCTAAGCTTCCTTCATATAAAACGCCCTCTTTTAGCCAGGGATGCAGGATTTAGGTTTTAATTCTGCCTCATTTATTTTTATTTGGCTTTAATGATGAAAGTTGTACTAGTAGGTGCCAAGACCAAAAACATAAGATGCAGACCCACTTTTGATCAAGCAGGACAGTAGGACTTTGTGCCTCATGTCGTGGGGTAGTGGAGGAAAGAGGGGTCATTGGTATCCGCAATTTGGGGTTGCAGATTTGAGTGAGAGTGAATGGTGCCATTTAGCAAAACGTGGAACAAAGGAGGAAAAGTGGGTTTTAGGGGAGGCTGATTAGTTCAAGACTGATGCTGTTTAGGTTCCCAGCATCATGGTAGACTGGATGCTCTGACATTGCTGTCCCCAGTCCCCGGGCCATGGACTGGTACAGGTCAGTGGCCTGTTAAGAACTGGCTGCACAGCAGGGGGTGAGTGTGGCCAGCGAGTGAGGCTTCATCTGTGTCTACAGCCGCTGCCCATCGCTGGCATCACCGCCTGGTCTCCACCTCCTGTCAGATCAGCGCCATTAGATTCTCATAGGAGCACAAGCTATACCGTAAACTGCATGCGAGGGATCTAGGCTGTGGCTCCTTATGAGAATCTAATGCCTGATGATCTGAGGTGGAGCTGAGGCGGTGATGCTAGTGCTGGGGAGCAGCTGCAAATACAGATTATCGTTAGCAGAGAGGTTAAGAATGTAATAATGATAGAAATAAAGTACACAATAAATGTGCTTGAATCATCCTGAAACCAGCCCCCCACCCCCCATCCATGGAAAAATTGTCTTTCACGAAACCATCCCCTGGTGCCAAAAAGGTTGGGGATGGCTGCTCTAACACACTTCCCCACTGAAGCACCATATTCTGGATAAAACATTTTTTAATACACTTCTGGGATCACAGGAACTAAGATATCTCCAGAGCTTCGCACTTCAGTTAGATCAACCAACCATCAAAGAGTAAGGTAAAACCCAAGCCAGGAGCTTTATGTCGAAGCAAATACAAAGGACAGGTTGCTTCAAGAGCAGATGCTACAGGTTGAGCATCCCTAACCTGAAAATCTGAAATTCAAAATGCTCCAGAATGCAAAACTTTCTGAACATGGACATGATGCTCAAATGAAATGCTCAAGGCTGCCCCAGGTAGGTAGTGTCCTTTGGCTTCTGGTGGAAGGAAAGGCAAAAAGATCCTTTCTGGAGGAAAACCCATCCCCTTTAGACCTTAGAATTCTCCTGGCTAAGGTCAACCAAACAGGAGTTCAGAATCAAAGGTCTCCAGTCCTACTAGAAAACAAGCCACCAGGAGTGAGAGTCAGCAGAAACAAGTACAAAACCATAGATTTAGAACCCTGAGGAATTTAAATATTAGAATTATCTGATACAGAATACAAAATAACTATGTTTGAAATGTTTTATGAAATAAAATAAGTAATCACAAATAAGTGCAAGTAGCATGAGATTATAATAATTGACCAGGTAGATTTGGAAAATAAAACAAAATGTAAGGAAAATATTAGAACTCTTGAAATAAAAGCTTAAATTAGATTAGAAATAGCAGAAGAGTGAATTAATGAACTAGAAAGAAGGTTTGAAGAGATCAACCAGAAAGAGTAGCATAAAGGAGAAGAAAAACATGAAAGTGTAGTTGAAGGATATAAAGTCTGCAGTGAGACCAGTTCAGAGTCTCAGAAAGATAAACCAAATGGAGGGAGGAATATCTGAAGATCTAGTATGTGGGTAATTTCCAGAGAGTTTATGAATGACATAAGTGACCAGTGTTCCTTAAATCCAAGTAATTTATGGGCAGATAAAGGAAGCACAATATATATTAATACCAATCAGGATAAATACAAAGAAACTTGCACCTAGACATAAAGAAACTTTATTGCACTAAAATTAAAGAAGATCTTAAGAACATTCAGAACGAAAAGACAGATTGTTTATAAGGAATGCTAGACTGAGAGCTGACTTCTCAACAGCAACAGTGGAAGCTAGAAATAAGTGAAATTATCTTCAAAACGTTGCAAGACAATACTGTCCAGCATATGCCAGCAAAACTGTCATTCAAGAAAAAAGCAAAATATGCTTTCAGAAAAAACGAAACCTGATTTTGCCACAGCAGACCTTGACTGAGAAACTTCTTAAAGGATGTACTTCAGGAAGAATAAAGCGGTTCCAGGAGGAAGGGCTGAGTTGCAAAAAGGGATGATGAATGAAGAAATTTGTAAACATGTAGCATACATCTCATTAATTAAAATGAAATAAAATTAGAAATTCAGTTCTCGAGTCATACTAATCACATTTCAAGACACTGCTGACCAATAACTACTGTAGTAAACACACAAATGTGGAGCATTCCCATCAATGAAGAGAGTTCTGTTGGACGGCACTGTTGTGCATCAATGGAGGGGAAAATGCACGAAGACAATCTCTGCAATGCGTTGACTGTAAAATATCATCGTTTGTATGAGCCACCATTATATGCAAAAAATTTTAAGCCCAAATCTTTAAGATACTATTTAAAAAAAGACATGTTGCAATAATACCTATGTGACAATGTGAAAAAATATGTCTGTTGGAACGGAGGCAGCATGGGGTGAGAGTGTGAGTGGCCTGGAGTCCAGGAGAGTTTGTGGTGCAGGAGGTTGAGCTTGGAGTAGTCGAGAGAGGTTTTGCCTGGAGACACAGCACGGTGGTGGCACACGGCACATCTCAGTAATTATTGATGAGTGAGTGGGTGGTGCCCTGGACAGGTGGGTGAGAGCCATCAGAATACGCCTGGGAGCCGAGCCTGGCCATGTGGTTGATGTCACTCAGGAGGTTTGCATGACGTGTGAGGAGGAAGATTTTGAACTTCTTGACGTTCTAGTGGTCAGGCAGGAAGGAACCCACAAAGCAGCCCAGGAAGGAGTTTTCAGAGAGGCAGGGGAGGGCCAGAAAGAACTCGGGGAACCTGAGACTTAGAGGGTGAGGAGGTGAGATGTCTCAGAGGCTCTGTCGAGATCGGGAACAGGTATTGCTGAGATAAACATCAGGTCCCTGTCTATGGTGGGAGAAGCAATGAAAACCTCGGAGCTCTCAGGAATTAATTGTGCCAGGGCATCTGGGAAGGCTTCATGGAGGAGGGGCTGTTTGGGCTGGGTCTTGAGGGATGAATACTTGGCGCATCGGGGTGTAGTATGGCAGTCTAGATGGGAGTAACCCTAACAAAAGCATGAAGTTGTGAAAAGGTGTCAGGCCTCACTGTCATTACCAGTGATCTGGACCTCATGTGTCTAGCTGCTTCTCAGCACAGGTCTGGCATAGATGGAGCATTTATCCCCTGAGGTCAGAAGCGTACCTTTTACTGATCTTAGGTTGGGAGGTAATTAAAATAACTGCAGACCTGACCAGATACTTCCCCAGTGCTCTCAGTAGACTACACTTCATACGTGATTTTTACATCTGTAGTTACACAATTTATTACTGAATTTAGGGATTTAAGTTTGGAAAACTTCAGTGCCTTTGGTATTTTATTAAGATGACTAGTCACATAAAATCATCAGAATAAAGTAGAAAAGAGAGTGTTAGCTTACTGAAGTTCACCAGGTCAGAGTACTAAGAAGATATGATGCAGATAAGACCTGGATTAAAACCCCCAAGCCCTTGATTTAGAAGCTGCGTAATAGCAACCAACTTATTTGACCTTTCCTGGCCTTGAGTTTCCCTGTTTAAAAACAGGTGTAGTAAAGGTTCCTACCTCAGGATGGATGTGAGGATTAATGAAAAGCACTTAGCAAAAACAGTTTTCCACTATTATAATAAAAATATTCCAATACTTATTTCCAGTAAGTAAATACAGTAAATCAGTGGTTTCCAGCCATGGCTGTTTATCATCTGGGGACAGTTTAAAATATACAGATTCCCAGACACAGTACCCAAGACCTGCTACGTCAGAGTATTTGCACTTTGTGTTTCATGTCAGAACCCAGGTTTGGGAACCCTTGCTCTGGAGTTGAGTAACGTCTCGGTCACCTTTACCTGGATATTTACTTTCTTCCTTGCTATGCAGTGTTTTTAACGTTGGCTCTTAGTACCTGTTGAGTATGTGGGTCTTCAGGTGATTAACCCTAGAGATTAGTGTGCAGATATCCACTCCTGTACCTTCTCTTCTTCTGCCTTTCCTCATCTTTCCCCTCCAACCCATGTTGAATTTTTGTTCAGCAGGGTTGACTATCTCCTGGACAGTTCTCAGGACTTTTTTTTTTTTTTTTTTTAATTAAACAGGGTTTTTTATTTTTTTTATTTTTATTTTTTTTCTAAAGAAACTTAGCTAAGGCAGACTTCTGACATGTTAAAATTGAACTTGAGTTAGTTTCTAAAATAAAGAATTCAACCTTTTTTAACCTTTAAAAAAATGACGGCAGGAAATGCTTCTAAAATAACCAATATGTTAAGACTGGGGTTTTTGTTGGAGGGTTTCCAGCATGTGTTCCTTGTCCTTGAGGGGAAAAGAGAGGGGAGTGTTCTACTCGGTGCCAACACACACAAATTGCAATCCCTCAAACCTAGGAGTGCCGTTCATATGGTGGTGGTTATTCGGTATATTGTAAAATATGGTCTGGAGATTAAAATAAGAAACAAAATGTTCATTGTATACCAAATGTTTACTGTATAATTAGAATATTCCTTTCAAGGTTTGTGTGTGGATACTTTGGTTTGAAAAATAGTACATTGTAGTGGGCGCCACACTGCTTGTATCTATTTTGTTACATGTCTGTTACATTCCCTGTGGAGGAAGAATGACTGAAATGTCAGCCCCATTAACGTGGAAACTTTGTTTCATGCTAAATCTCCAGCACCCTAGAATGGTACCTGGCACATAGTCATTGCTCAATAAAAATGTACTAAATGAGTGAGGTAAAAATTAACCCGTTTGAGTTATTCATAACAATTCTTTTTTGGTTACCTGTGATGGGTGCCTGCAATAGATTCTTTTTGGGCTTTGGGCAGCCCCCCCCCCAAAAAAAAAAAAAAAAAAACTAGCCTCATTCTTTGAAACAATTTATATGCTCCTCTCCCAAACATTTTAAGAAGTAACTTTCTTAATACTATGAATCTAAGTTTTTAAAATCAAATTGTCACCACCATGAGAGACATGTTCTCCAACATATTCTTTCTTGCCTTGTCTGCCTGGTCATTTTGAGACAGAAATTTCTGCAGTGTTGAATTGGCTTGGCCGACGTTTCTGGAATCAGGCTCAGGAAGGAGAAACCTTCCCTGTGACGTTAGAATAGAAAAAAAAAAATGCAAGCCAGACATTTAGGATTCCCAGATGGCGGTGATATCTAGGTGCACGTTTTGCCAGAGCCGTTCGCTGAAGCCAAAGACCAAGCAACACACAGCCAAGGTTCCAATTAAGAAAGGTTTTCAAACTCCTTGACTCTAATCTAATTCTAATTTCTGTTGAGTCTTCTGTTGAGAAAGGTAATTTGGTGATGTCAGCAAGATTTTACTCTTTTTGTGGTGTGTAGAGTTCATTTTACCAGACTTGTACCTTTAAACTTACTGTCATTATTTTACACATAGCCTTAAAGAGTTGCTTGGGCAAGACTCAATGCAAAGCCGTGATTTCATTGTGAAATATCAAAAAGAATCTAATTCCTTTTGCCCTCTGTGACATTAACTTTACTATTAGAACTGAAACACAGAAGGGAATAAACAAACTTCTGACGTAGACCCACAAACTAGTCATGGGAATATATGGTGGAGGTTTTAGGGGGAGTTTTGGGTGGAATAAAAGCGTTGTTTTTTTGTTTGTTTGGTTGGTTTTTTTTGAGACAGTTTCGCTCTGTTGCCCGGGCTAGAGTGAGTGCCGTGGCGTCAGCCTAGCTCACAGCAACCTCAAACTCCTGGGCTCAAGTGATCCTTCTGCCTCAGCCTCCCGAGTAGCTGGGACTACAGGTGTGCACCACCATGCCTGGCTAATTTTTTCTATATATATTTTTAGCTGTCCATATAATTTCTTTCTATTTTTAGTAGAGACGGGGTCTCGCTCTTGCTCAGGCTGGTCTCGAACTCCTGACCTTGAGCGATCCTCCCGCCTCGTCCTCCCAGAGTGCTAGGCATGAGCCACCGTGCCCGGCCCTAAAAGCATTTTTTTTCTCCTCCAGCCCTGACCTTTCAGTCGAGGTGGGACAGGGCCATTGTGTTTGCTCTTTCAGAGCCGGATCTCTCCATCCCTGGATGGGGCTGTCACAGCTGCCTTTGTCGTCCTGCTGCACAGCAGGGAGGGCGGCGAGAAGGGAGCTCAGTGAAGGCCTTTCCGGAGTGTCTCTGAGCTTGTCGTTGGTGTCTGTCCTCTGCCCTGTCCCTGCGTTCCGGGCCGTTCCCACTGTGTGACTTTGCTGTCCGGTGGGCGTGGTGTGGACACTGGGTCGATGCTGGGGAAGGAATGGAGGTGAGCAGCGTTTGAGAAATAATTCTGAAGAAAAGAGAAAAAGCCTGCTCATTCCATAAGGTTGTATAAAACACGAGACAAGGAGCATTAGGATTATTTTATTTTAGTTCTTATTAACTGTTTTCTTAATTTTTGGAACCACTGATGTCTTTCTCTTAAGACTTGGTTCATTTTGGAAGAAAAAGGCCTAGACCTGATGCTGTCAATCAGCGGCCCCCAACCTTTTTGGCACCAGGGACCTGTTTCCTGGAGACAAGTTTTCCACGGACTGGGTTGGGGAGGTAGAGGCAGGTGGAGCTGGGACGGGGAGGCGGAGCTCTATGTACCTAGCATGCGGGCCGGGTTCCTAAGTTTCATGGAGACAATTTCTCCCCAGGTGGGCAGAGGCGGAGCTGGGGGAGCCAGGCGGAGCTCTGCGGCCTGGGGCTGGGGGCGGGGCGCTGCAGCTGCAAAGCGCTCACTGCTAATGGGGGTGCAGGTGTCATTTTATCTGCTGAAAACCTTTGTCCTGCTTAGAGCAGTGGCACCGTACTGTTATCAGCAGGCCAGTGCCAGGACCAGCAAGGTCTCCGTGTGACAGGCGGTTTCTGTGCGGTACACCTGCTGCCGGGGCACAGCGAGACCGTTGTTTCTCTGAACATGTTCTGGGCAGAGCCAGGTCTGTTTTGGCCTCGGGTCAAGCCTTCACTTTTTCTTCTGCATGTATTTCATTTCTGGTGCAATAAATTTCTGTCTCATTCTTCTAGTTTTGCTGATAAGAATTTAGCCCATGCCTGTGGTTCATGCACACTTATTTCCACCTGTGCTGATAAGAATTTAGCCCATGCCTGTGATTCGTGCAAACTTATTTCCACCTGTGCTGATAAGAATTTAACCCATGTCTGTGATTCGTGCAAACTTATTTCCACCTGTGCTGAGATGCGGTGGGAAGGGCAGCTGGTTAAAGTGAGGCAGGTGATCGACACGCTCATGGCTTCCTGGCTGTGTGGCTGAGCAGAAATGCTTTACCTCTCTGGGCGTGGGCTTCTTGGAATGCCCCTGGCATTAGGATCCAGCGTTGTGTCTGGTGTTTTTGGGTGTGCTAAGAGCATCAGGAATGGGGTGTGTGGGGCTCATGGGTGTCCCTGCTCCTGTGAAGCCATCAAGCAACACCGGGAGGTGATTTCTCAATTACACGGCAGTCGCGTGGCCAGTGATGGGAAGTTCCAGTGCCATAGGTACGGGAGGGAAGAAACTGTGTTCTTTTCTCTGTGGTAGGTTTGCAGAATAAAAAAGAATTTCTTATTTCTGAGAAAGTGCTGTTGATCATCCCTCGAAGTGTCACTGGGCACTGGGGGTTTGAACTTCTAAATGAAGAGCGGCTGAGTTCAGATAAACGAACGCTCCTTAACTTACCGGCTCTCCTTGTTCAGATAAGCGGCAGTGCACAGATGAGGCTGCTGTAGCATAGACGTCCCACTTCTGATTTGTATTTTTATATTCTTAAAAAAAAAAACAACTTTACTTTAAAATATTCTAATTCTACAAGCAATGCATCTTAACTGTAGAAAACTTGGAAAAATACCAAAAAGGAGATACAGATAGCTTCTAATTCCATAACCTAGAAATGCCGTTGTTCACACTTGGGTGTTTTTAGATCATACACAAGCAGTTTGTGGAACGAACCTGGGACCACACCGTACACTATAACTTGACATCTTGCTTTTTCCTGCTGTGTCCTTCTGGGGTGGTTTTCGGGGCTCAGGCTTCGAATGCGGGTAGAGATTGATGTACTGTTGTGCTTGGCACACATGTGGCGGGAACTGTTTTGAGTTACAGAAATAGAATTGTGGACCCAGCGTCTGAGAATAACATTTGTCCTGTTCCCTCTTGAGTAGGCGTTCAACGTTTGGCATATACAGATGTTGTCATGACTGTTATTACAGTTAGCAAATGAAGACTTCTTAATCTATTTGCTCTTATTGTTCACTGATTGCTTTCCTAAGATCCTCTCATTGAGTTTTCTGTGCCAGAGTTGTAGCTGTAGCGCCAGTGAGCATCAGTTATTCTAACGCTGTTTTCCTGAATGTCCTGACTCAGCCGGAGCCTGGTGGCTGCTGGGGGGGAGGCCACCCCTCTGGCAGCAGATGGTTAAGGGATTCCTTTTGCCCAGATACATTATACGTTTGATGATGTTTATGATTTGCGTGTTGAATATTGCTTTCATATATAATTTCCTCTATTAGGAAATGGAAGGTTAGTTCTCCCTTGGATTATTTAGCCTCTGGAATCTTCTCTCTCACCCTTCACGTTGCATCATAAATACATTCTGCATCTTGGACCACATCAGAGTTTTTTACGACCCCCGACTTCTGTGTCTTTCGGTGGTGCCCTTTGAAGTCCTGAAATGTTTTATGTTTGAATGAGATTAAATCTGGGTTTCGCTTTACTTTTTTAAACATATTGAGCAAGTTAATTTTCTGTTTGAGTTCCTAAAGGGAATGATTCCAGCCCTCTGTGTCCCAAGAATTCAGACTGAACCCTGCCAGAACATTCCTGTGGTTTTCCACGGGGCAGATCAGTGTGTTCATGAAATTTTAGTTGTAGCTTGTGCTTTCTGTGGTTAATTAAAACATCTGGCTTTTAAATTTTCCACAAACAGAGCATAATCATTAGGCCAAACCTTTTCAATAATGATTAAATACTTCAAGCCTCCCTTCAGAATAGTCTAGACTTGGCTTTTGGGTACCTTCTAAGCTGTTGCTCTGTTCATTAATGATTTTAAACATTTGGAAGATGTTTGAGGTTCTCCTGCCACGTAGATGCCATTGAGAGGGGGGAGGAGGTTTGTGCATCTGAGTCCTTTACTGGCACCTGGCCCTTGCCCCCAGGTCTGAGTGTCTGGGCGAGCGCTGTGCTGTGCAGCCAAGCATGCTGTGGGCGGACCTGCCCAGCTGGGGGACAGGAGCATTCGCTGGATGGAAAATCCATAAAAGAAAGCTCCTGTGAAAAGCTGAGACAGACGGTAACTTAAGCAAAATCAGGTTGGTGTAAGATGAGCGTGGCTGAGTTAAGTGCATTGGGCTGGGTAGGGAAAGATTGTTTTGTTCTTTTCATAAACATTTTTGAGACAACCCCAAATAATTACTCCCAGTTATTTGAGAGATTCCCAGCATCATGTAAATGGCAGATATATCCTGACCTTCTGTGTGTGGTGTATTGTTGTCTTCCTCTCCTTGTCCTCCGTCCCATCCTCCTTCATCTTCCTTTCCTCTCTCAGAGAAGAGAGGGAGATCTTCCACGCAAATATCGAAGGAGCTACAGCCAGAGGTCACTCCTAACAGCTTCAGCGATCTTGGCTTTATCTTGTAGAGAAAGCAGTTTCCGGCCTCACAGAGTTGTATTGATCCTTTCAAAGACTTGTATTTTCACACTATGCAGGTGGGTCATGGAGACCTTGCATTTTTGCTGGGGTAATCCTGGCTGTGTGCCCGTGGTTTGCTTGGCAAGATTTCGCATGCTCTTATCTTCCCCCAAACAAAAGCTACCGATGCATTCATTTTCTGCAGTGTGTGCATTGGCAGTGAGATACTCAGACAGGACAGGGGGAGAGAAATGTCTAAACAAATGCAAAATAGTCTCACTGTGGACCAGGAGAATGAGACAGCATAGATAACCCCACGTGTGGCAGGAAGGTCGAAAATGATTCAGTTTGAGAACATATATTGTATAGAGACAGACGCTGCAAACAATTTCTACTGGATGTTGATTGGGTAAATTCAGCTCTGTACTTAACAAGCAGTTAATAAATACTCACTAGAAAAGAGTGAGTTAACAGTCTGAGAACCTATGAGGTTAGTAAATCTCTGTTGACTCTGCCCACCCAGCATTCTCTTCCTCCTCCTCTGAGCTGGTGTCTGTCACTTGTACTCAGAACATCCTGATTGGCAGTGCCTTCCAGGTGTGAGGTCTTAGGGTAGAGTGACCGTGGCCAGTCACTGTCTTCCAGGGCCCAAGGTGTAGGGGAGGGGCCAGGTAGGTGTTCCTGTAGCTGACGGGTAGTGTGAACAGGTGTCACCAGAGGCAAGGACAAAGGTCTGTGGGAGCAGAGATGGAGTTATGAACCCTGCTGGGTGGTGGAGAGGCCAGCAGAGAGGGCTGCAATTTGACAAAGGAGAAACAGGATTTAGTCTTCAGGAACGCTTAAAAAAATACATTTAATTAAATCACTTGCTTTTCGAGTCTAAGAGACAGGGAGGCTTTCCAGAGTCTATGGTTAAAGTAGATTGCAGATAAGGAAGATAATTTCAGAGCCTTGCTAGTAGTAGAATCTTGTTATTTATTTTAAAAACAATTGTTTAGTGAACAGCCAAATGAGAAGTTACCAGAAAGCCATCCAGAGTTTATTTTAACTCCACAGGTAACAGCTGCTGTTCTCACCAAAACCTCAGTCAGTTTTCTGTTCTCAGTGGAATTGAATAAATTCAATGAATTTAAGTATTTATTTCCTCTTCTTTATTATCATTACTTTATGTTTTACAATTAACATTGTTTACTTGTTTTAAAATGAATAGACTTTATTTTTTGGGAGAAGTTTATGTTACAGAAAAATTGAGCAGAAAGTATAGAGTTTCCATGTAACTCCCAAAGGTGGTTTCCCTGCTATTAATATCTCCAAAAACTCTTTGCCTAATCAAGGCTCATGAAGGTTTTCTCCTGTGTTTCTTTCCAGAATTTTTGTTGTTTAGCTCTTACGTGAAGTCTGTAATCCATTTTGGGTTAGTTTTCATGTACAGTGTGAGATTTGGGTCTACGTTCATTTTATTTTATTTTATTTTATTTTATTTTATTTTACTTTTTGCATGTGAGTACCCAGCAGCATTTGCTGAAAAGACAATTCTGTACCCATTGACTTGTCTTGGCACCTTTGTAGAAAATCAGTTGACTGTAAGTGTGAGGATTATTTCTGTACCCTCAGTTTTGTTCCTCTGATTCATATGCTTATCCTTATGCTAGTACCACACTGTACTCAGGTTTTTGCGATGCTATTTTTCTATGGAAAAGTTCGTTCACGAAATGGACTTATGCTGCAATAAGTCTCGATTAAAAAAATATTGTTGTATATTTGCTACTTTCCTCCCCATTCCTTTATGAGTCACTCTGTAAAAGTACTAGTCTCTGGTGATTTCTCCTTGGGACAATTATAGGAATCTTAGATGGTAGAAGACAGTGTGGAATACAGCTAGATGCATTTTCTGAATTACTATTTATATTACTTTAAATCTAAGCAATGCTTTGTTTTTCATAAAGGTGGTAAGCAGTTTTATGTCCATTCTACATTTGAATAAATGAAGGATTTACAACTCTGGTATATTATTTCCAGAATTTTCATTGGTGGTGATATGAATTGGTTCTCATACAGAAAAAGGATTTCATAAAACTATTATTTTACAAAATATAAACTGAATTAAGGTGGTCTTGCTTGGGTTTGGTAATGTGATGTTGTTTCTATGTGTTTTATGAAAATTGGACATCTTCATAGTGTAATTAAAATGTTTTAAAATGAATAAAATGTTAGCTGTATTTTTGTACTTACCTATTCTGGTTTTGCCTTCGTATTAGTCTGGTTCTCAGCAGACTACTCTAAAAACATTAAGATAATTACATTAGAAACATGGGGATTGCAAATTTATATATCTTCTTCAGTTACAACCATGTAAAAAATACGAATGCAAAAAGATTGAAAAAGAAATTTAAAAAAAGTCAGTGCTAGCCTGGGCGCGGTGGCTCACACCTGTAATCCTAGCACTCTGGGAGGCTGAGGCGGGTGGATCGCTTGAGGTCAGGAGTTCGAGACCAGCCTGAGCAAGAGCAAGACCCTGTCTCTACTAAAAAGAGAAAGAAATTATCTGGCCAACTAAAAATATACATAGAAAAAAT
>CM052449.1:126416-164172 GCA_028533085.1 Varecia variegata | reverse complement strand
GCTGACTTGACCTTCGGAACGTGCCCATTGCTGCCCTGGGCCCAGGCCACCGTTCTGCTTTGCCTGGGTCGTCCCACTGACCTCCCAGCTGCCTGCCCCACTCTGTCCTCTCCAGCCTCTGTTCTCAACAGTGACCCTGTTGAAACTCAGGTCACGCTGTGGCACTTCTCATGTCGAAACTTGCAATGACTCTTCTCTGTCCTCGCAGTAGAAGGTGGAGTCCTACGACTGCCTGAAGGCCCAGGTGATGCCCCTCCTGCCCTCCCTGACCCAAACTCACAACCTCCCCTGGCGGACTCTGCTCCAGCCACGCGGGCCTCGGCACACACTGGGCGTATTTCTGCCCCAGGGCCTTTGCACTGGCTGTTTCTGCTTCCTGTATTCTCTCCCCCAGATACCCTGTGGCTCATGTCCTCTTAGTTAAATCTCTGTTCACCTGTTACTCTCAGTGAAACCTGCCCTGACTGATGTATTGAAAATTGCAAACCTTCCTGCCCCTCCTACCCAATCCTTCCTATCCTTATTATTCTAACACACAGCTATTAAGCACTTTACTTACATTTAAAGTTTCTATCTCTCTTCCTTCACTAGGATGTAAATTCCAAGAGCAACTTACATAAATATAAATTTATAAATATAAATTCCAAAAGGCAGGGATTTTTGTTTTTTTTCTCCATTTATATCCCCACCACCTAGAGCAGTGCCAGGTGGGGTGTGGGTCCTTGGCAAATACTTGTTGAAGGAATGAGAAAGTGGCTTTCAAGAGGCACTTGAGACACACACGTGTCAGACACTGAAATCAAAAACAGAAAAGATGATGCCAGCCTGCCCTCAGCACATGGTCCCGTGGGAACAGCAGCCAGGAAAACAAAGCGTGTTGATCTCACTCGGTGTATCCGAAACTCTGCACAGACACAAGTAAAAGAGCAAATAATTCTTCCTTTTTTGAGCCAGGTCTGGAATGTTGCTCTGGGCTTTCCAAGGCACAGTTGGGGAGGGGAGCAGGGAGGGAGAGCGTGGAGGCAGCAATGCGGTGTTTGCAGATCGGAGCCTGGCGCTAGTGGGCAGAGGCTGAGGACAGGGAATGGGAAATGGGAAGTGGGGCCGGGTTGAGTGGGGCCTCGAATGCCGTGCACAGAGACTTCCCGCTGTGTGCCAGGTGCGGGGCTGGGGGCTGGGCATTCAGAGGTGTGTAGGTGGCTCTTCCTGCTGTGGGTTTCATCTTCTAGTGAGTCCATGGTGTTAGCCGAGAGGAAGAACACCAGATCGCAGCAGTGGGAATGGAGAGGCCAGAGGAGACAGGGGAGGGAATCCGGGGGTAGGTTTTTCCTTTTTCCTGCAAAGAAATTTACTGATCATGTAAGGGAGGTCGACCTGGGTAGCCCTCAGCAGAGACCGCCGAGAGCTAAGAGAGAGGAGGTGCGAGTCTCAGCTGAAAACAGACTCCAGGATTTGGTGAATGACGGGAGTGCAGGTGCAGGGTAGAGGCGTGTGGTTCACAGCAGGTGCAGGGTAGAGGCGTCTGGCTCGTGGCAGGTGACGGTGACGGTGCCGTCGGTGTTACGGAGGCAGGTGGAGGAGGCAGGGCGGGAAATGCAGATCAGAGATCCCAGGAGGGATGTGAAGGAGAAGGAAACATGTAAAATAGCTCCTAAGTGTGTTGTCTTTGGGAAGCCAGGAGGCTGGAGATCCAGGTGCCCCCATCAGGGAGGTTGGGAGGGGACATGTGAGTGTAGGAGCGCAGGGGAAGTGATGTGTGTGTCCTTCCGGAATGTCATTTCATCATTTCCATGAGGACAGGGACTTTGTTCAATGCTGTGCTCCAGCCCTTAGCACACTGCCTGGTCCACGGCACAATCTCAGCAAGTGTTTATAGGGTTAATGAGCAACAATTGAATTTAGAGGACGGAACTTCATAAATTGTTAGAAAGGTTAAATGGAGATTAAAGTCATTTAAATGATATTATTTTAGGTATTTTTGGTGATCATTTAGATCATTAATGCTTTAAAATGTTACGTTTCACTGGTGGTATTCCTGGTTTGAGTAGAAGTCCTGATCTGTCTGATAGTGTTTTGCTTTGTTGGACCCCAGTTTGATCTTGGGAGCAGGCAGCGCAGATCAACACAGCAGCAGGCAGTGCTTCATGTGAAGGGGTGAACAGCTGCGTGACAAGGCGCACACGGGATGAAGGAGGGTGATGACGCTCTTTCCACACTCACCTCCTGTTACGACGCACATCAGGCGGATCCCCCGGTTTTTCCTTGAGTTGGGTGGTGGTTGTGTTGCAAACTGGTTATAAAATGGGGACGGGGAGCTGGTGCTCAGAAGCCTTCTGGGTTTTCCCCACCCCAGAGACTTTTCATGATGGTTGGATTTGGTATGTAATGAAGTATTTCATAAAGGCAGTAAAAAAGATGTTGCTTTTTTTTTTTTTTTTTTTGGTAGTCAAAATCAGAGTGGTGTTGGAATGTAGAATTGTAGAGTGTAATATCCTTTCAGTATAAAAGAAAAGCAGTTAATTTCAAAGAAGTAAGAGTTGAGTTACTGGTTTGCTGAGTCTGGCCTCACGGCACGGATCAGAACAGACAGAGCCTTGCCGTGGCCGTGGGTCCGGCAGTTCCCTGGGCTGAACTGTGCCCTCCCCAAGCCCCGTGTTCATGCTGAAGCTCTAACCCCCAGTACCTCGGAGTGTGTGAGTGCGTTTGCAGGTCGAGTCTCTACAGAGGTAATTAAGTTAAGGGTCATTAAGGTGGGGACTGCTCCAGGAAGACTGGTGACCTGATAAGAGGAAATTGCTCCAGCCTGGACAACACAGCAAGACCCTGTCGCTAAAAAAATTTTTTTTAAATAAAAAAGGGAAGAGGGAATTGGACACAGTCGTGTACAGTGGGAAGACAAGATTCTACAGGCCAAGGAGAGAGGCCTCGGAGGAAACGACCCTGCTGACACCTTGAGCTCAGATTTCCGCCTTCAGAACTGTGAGAGAATAAATTTCTAACCTTCCAGCTGCCCGGTCTGGGCACTTTGTCAAGGCGACTCTGGCGGAGCTCGAGGAGCAGGAAGCCGGGGCTGTTCCAGGAAACTCCCTCCATCACCCAGTTCCAGCAGCACAGGGTCCCCGGCAGTCAGGGGGACGGTGACGCAGTGGAGTCCTGGACGTCCCAAGACAGGTGCGTCCGTGTGAGCACTCACGGGGTCACTAGGCCGCTGCAGCCGTGCTTTCCTTGTTCATCTCTGGTCTTTTGTGTTTGACACTGCACACCTTGTCAGCACCTTCATCTCCCTCAAACTCCAGGTAAGAGTGCGAGGTGTGCTGAGGTGCGTATCTTAGAACTTTCTAGCATTGGTGGACTCAGCTTTCATTTCTGTGCAGTCCCAGGCCCAGTAGGACGGATGAGGTTCCTGCCGAGGCCGAAGGCTTTGTGGGCTGGACCACGGCTGTGAGACACCGGGGTTTCGAGCCAAGCCGCTTTCTCAGTAGAGACCGTCCTGGCAGCCTGGAACTGAAGCGCGGCTTAATTTAATCCCGGTTTTCCCAGTCAGTCTGTAGGGTGTTACGCACAGTAGGAGTTGGAAACCCATTGGCTTCCTTTGGCCTGTTGGTTTGAATTTCATTTACTTGGAAATTCTTCAAGAAACAGGGCCCTTAGAGTTCTTTCAGAGAGCTTTAAAAATTTTCATTTCACATTCCGACAGATCTGTTTTCAAAATGGGCAGGGCAGGCGGGGTCTGTCATTAATTTGTTTTTAGTAAGTTTTGTTTTGTTGCAGATCTCTGAGGCTTGGAAAAGGTGAGAGGCGTGTATTTTGAGAGCTTTTCCTCTTGAATTTTTTCTTGATTGGGTTGCTGGGACACCTGACCTCAGGATGTGTAAAACACCTGGAGACCTGAAGCAACGTGCTCGATGTTGATCACACCTCTCTGCTGTGGGCAGTTCACGCTTCTGAGCAATTCCATGAAGAATGGTTCTTCAGCTTCTGTATTTTCACATAGTGCTGTCATGTGAGAGGCTGGGACTGTCATTATAATTGAGCGAAATTTAAAATCTGCTGCTTCAAGTTTTAAAGTAACATATTTTGGCTGTGCTATCACTCAGCCTGGCCTTTTCAGCCAATTTCGTAGCTCGTGGGGACAGATGACCCTGAATTCCAGCAGCACCTGCAGTCAGCATAGCTCTCATTCCAGGGCACACCCGCAGGCGTGTTTGAGAGTGCTTGAGAGCGGAGTGTAAGCAGCGTGCCATACACTTGGTGCTAAGACGCTGTGCTGGCA
This sequence comes from Varecia variegata, assembly GCA_028533085.1. Classification (NCBI taxonomy): domain Eukaryota; kingdom Metazoa; phylum Chordata; class Mammalia; order Primates; family Lemuridae; genus Varecia; species Varecia variegata. The sequence continues at coordinate 159,899 of CM052449.1, read as the reverse complement.
TCCGCTTTGCCCGGAGCCTGGGAAGCCGCCCTCCCCTCCCTAAGGTTGTGTTAGAGTCCCCACTTCTGACGGAGGAAGGAGGAGTGTGATGGATTTCATCACTAGGACGGCGGCTGCATACACTTAGGTGAGGAAAACAGTGCTGACAGAGCTTATGTGAGAAGATGACCAAAATCCGGGTGGAAAGAGTCCTAGAAGAATGAGTTAGTAATGTTTATTTGCCCAAATAAGCTCCCCCCAGTTATTCCTTAACAGGTAAGTTATTCCGTGTTTAATTACTTCTAGAATATCCCATAGATTCATGGACGACAATGTATTTCATCCATAGGAAAAAAAAGCCACCCGTAGAAATAGTTTAAACCAGAGGTCAGCCAACTACAGCTTGGAGCTTGTCACCTGTTTTTTTGTATGGCCCATGAGCCTAGAATGGTTTTCAAATTTTTAAGTGGTTAAAAAAAAAAATCAAAATATGAGATTCACATTTCAGTGTTTATAAATAAAACTGATCCACTGACGTGCCGTGGTGGCTGCTTCACGCGGCAGCGGCAGATTGAGCAGTCGTGACAGACTCTGCGGCCCATGACGTGAAGTTAGTCATTGTCCTGCCCTTCACAGGAAGTCTTTGCTGCCCCGATTTAAACAATCATTTAGATGTGACCACAGTTTTGGTAGTTTACTGTGCACTGTGCTGGCTTTGACGTGCGGTGTGGAAATGTCCTCCTGCAGGATGGGAGGTTGTTTCATAAACTCACCTTTTAATCTAAGCGGATCCTTCGATGTCATCTGTACACAAGGGCACTGGACGTCGTCTCGGTCACTAGAAATTTAGCCCGAAGTCATTAAGAAAGCCGACCAGCTGTTCTTTTTTTCGCTGTTTCTCTCTTTCTAACCGAACCATTGATTTATTCAGTGCTGACTGTCTGCTACCCTCTGTTCTGGGCAGAGGGGTTAACGGTGACCCTAACAGACAAGGTCCCTGTGTGGGGACCGTACGTTCTTCCGAGAGGAGATGGATCATAAATAAATAGATATTGGGAAATAAACACAATGAAGAAAAAACAAAAGGAGAGTGAGCTGGGGGCAGGAGGGGACCGCTTGAGCTGCGGTCACGGTCCAGCTCCTCCTGGGGCGGTCACAGGTGAGCAGGACCCAGCAGGTGCGTCCCAGGTAGAGGGAGACGCACGGGCTGGGCCCTCAGGGGCAGCCAGGGTGGCACGTTTGAGAAACAGGAAAGCTGTCCCCAAGGCTGGGACAGACTGAGCAAAGGGAAGAGTGGCCCAGAGGCAAAGTCAGGGAACCACGGGGTGGAGCGGGGACAGGTCCTGGGGGGCCCTGGGGGCGGGTAAGCCTGGACAGTGTCAGTTCTGGGAGGGGAGGGGGTTCTGGGGGAGAACCGACTTGACCCGACAACGCTTTTGAAACGATCACTTACGCTGCGAGACGTTTGCTCTGCGGTGCGCCTGGTTGCAGATGGTGGCATTTTGTGGATTAAAAGGAACAAAGAGCCAGTATTGGGGCTGTCCTGAGAGTGGGGTCAGAACAACAGTGATCACTGGGCAGTGTCTTGTGAGGTGAGTGTCCGAGGGCTCCAGGTCTCGTGTCAGTCTGGGGCTCCCAGAGGAACAGACGTTCAAGTTGGGGACCACGAAGGGCAGCGCAGTGTCCTGGGGCTGGTGGCAGCCGAGCTCCCCCCACTCCCAGGCCTGCGGGTGAGGGAGGAGCCGTGTGGGGAGACCGCGGGCTCCGTGTAAGGGTCACCTGGCAGGACCCGGCACCCGCGGGGACGGAGCCATCTCCTCCTTCCCTCTGTGGAGGGGCAGGTGGGAGACCCACCCGAGGGGACACCTCGAGATTTGTGTCTGAGCCCCAACTCTCTGTCCTCCCCCCGGCACACCAGACACGCACACGTGAGCGTGGACACGCACACGCCTGGGTCCCCTCCGGTGTTGTATGACGGCTTTTCTGACCAGGGCAGAGGAGCGATCAGCTGTGAGATCTGAGGACATTTCTTGCTATTTCTGGGCGTTGGGCTCTAATAGGAGCCACACAAGGACGGCGAGGGCAGCTCCACACATCCGTGTCCCGTTCCCCATAAAAACAGTTCAGAGCACGCGTGTTACTCATGGTAGAGCTAAACTTTTTATTTTGTAAAAAACTATCAGTTTACAGTTGGACACAGATGGAAAAATACTGAGGGGGAAATTAAAACCTTGGGGAACTGTGTTCAGTTTTGGTTATTCTGGTTAAAAACAAAGCGAGCATTGAGTTTGAGCCGCTTCAGTCCAAGTGGTTTTCATTTACGCAGCTGGACGAGTTGAAGCCGTGAAGACACAGAAGTGCCGTCCAGCAAGCTGCCTCCTCCAGCAGCTCCTGTGACGTCCTGGTGCCCGGGGAGCCTCAGTTTCCCTGCAGGGCCAGCAGTCTCCACCCTGAATCGGCCACTGTCTACGCCAAGTTGGGAGCTTCGTGCTTCCTATGGGGTGCAGAGCTGAGTGTTTCAAATGATTTGCTCTTTTAAAAATATTTGACTGTTCATGTGAGTTAGACTCTGAGCACAAAAGGTTCCAATAACGGAACGGTCGGCTTGGCTGACAAGTCTGTAGACAGAAATACGCAGGACCTGATTTTGGGCCTCACTTTGCAGAGGGCAGGGCCTGTAAAACCCACCCAAGTTGTATCGATGGTAAACTCATTTTTCTCCCCCACTTTTTCTGGAATCTGGCTGAAACCAAGAATTGTAGCACAGGCCTGAGGACCCCTGGGGAAAAGAAAACTCTTTTCTATTTATGGTTATCAGCCATGTTGTGAAACTTAAAACATTGCTTGCTTTATTTTGAGATCAAAGAAAAAAGTCACCTTGACTTTCCCATAAGTTTTGAAGCCCTGGGACAGGGTCTGGCTTTGTTTCATGGCTTTGCCCACGGGTCAGCGTCACGACTCGCTCATTTGTGTGGCCGGGACCCCTGGGGTTGGGAGCCCCCACGGCCGGGACCCTTGGTGTTGGGAGCCCCCCTGCGTGCGAGGTGCCGTGGTCACGGCCGGGACCCCTGGGGTTGGGAGCCCCCCTGCGTGTGAGGCGCCCTGGTCACGGGGTGGGGTCTGAGCCTGCGTGAGCCGTGTCCTGGTCCCGAGTTGGTTTACGTCGTTGTGCGCAGGAGCTGGGATGAATGAGCAGACACGTAGCCTGCGGAGAAAGAGAACCCCGATGATGAAGGGGAGACTTTGGAAATTACCAGGGAGACGGGGCCTGTCTCTGTGGCCGCAGAGCACAGACACGGCCGGCCTGGAGCTCGGCCGTGGAGACGCCCAAGAGGCACAAGGTCAGCAGCCGTGGGTTTGAGTGAGTTCTGCGTCTGATGTCAATTCATGAGCCTCTGTCTTCTTCATCTGTGAAACGGTGATAATGTCCTCTCCATTCTTATCACAGTATTTTTATGAGGCTAAATCACACCAGGCACCATCAATGGTAAAATACTCTAATGCTTTTACTTATATGTTAATATTGTGAAACGGCATCTGTTAAGTACTTATGTATTTGTGATGCTCGATATCATATTTGTGGTCTTCTAGGAGTTTGATCTCAAGAAGAGTTCTTGCCGCTCTCGGAGGTGTATTCGGCCCTCCAGGCAGGCAGGCGTCTGCGTGGGGAAGTCTAGCAGGTCTCCCGCGGGCAGTGTGGAGTCACCTGTTACAGGGGAGAGAAGTCTCTGGACAGGTGTCTGAAAGGCCGGGCTCCCTTCCTCAGGGAGAGGTCAGGCACAGTGTGGTGAAGCTCTGGGTTTGAGATTGTCTATAGCACTTGGGAATTGGGGCTGTGATTTTTGTCACCACAAGCTCAAATCTAGAACTTGGAATTTTCCAGCAGAAAGAATTGAGGCTGACTTATCTCCCCCTCGTCAATACCATCATTTAAAAATTGTTCAGTACTTCCCTCGCTTTTAGTGCTTTGCCAGCGCTTTCTTTGTTAATGGAACTTCTTAGAGCCTTTCTGAGACCGACTGTACTTGACTTAGAGGAGGAGGAATGTGGTGGGTTCCTTCCTGGGCATGTTAATTAAAACACAGCGAATTGAGCTGGGGACTTGGAGCCTGAAACATGTCAGTGTTCTGTGAGAGGAGGAATAGGAAATGTATGAGGTTGAGTTTAAAAAACACACGATTCAGTTCAGCTGAACAGACCCCAGTTCAAATCCGTTCCCCAAATAGGCCTCGTCTGTGCGCTCAGGTGCTACTGCCTTTGCTGAGGGTGACTGCACTGGTCTTTGCAATCGGGTTAAGAGGTGGTTTATGAGCCAGTCAAGAAAACCATCCTCATGGTCATGCTCTTAAAAAAAAAAAAAAAAAGGCTAAAAAATGGGCTTAACTTTTTAGAACACTTGTAGATTTATAGAAAAATTGAGAAGATGGTACAAATTATCCATAAGCCCCTGTACCCCCTTTCCTGTTTTATTGACAGATTAATATGGCACCTTTTTTATAATGAATGAACCGACATTCTTGTTATTAACTAAAGTCTGTAGTTTGTTCAGATTTCCTTAGTTTTGACCTGGGTCAAAAACTGTCCTTTTTTACTGACCACTTGGCCCTGTTGCCTGGCACACGGCAACTTTGCACAGGTATTTGCTGAATGATAAACAAGACGCTCTGCCTGCCTTGAGTTACTGTGAGGCACCAGGGAAGGATCGGGCTTCGGGATTGGAGCCAGGTGGGCCGTGCACAGACCCCGTGGCCTGGGCAAGTCACCCACCCTCTTCACCTGGTTCCTCACCTGTGCAAGGAGGATAATAGTTCTTACCTCCGTGAGGTAGGCGTGCAGTGAGGATTAAATGAAAGCGTGCGTGTGAGCGTGTCTCTACACTCAGGCCTCACACGCGGGCAGCTCGCAGTGACCGTCAGCTGCGGTTCTCACCACGCAGGAGAGAACATGGTCCCGGTGCCGAGAGGTGCAGTGTCGCGGGAAGTCGGTACAGGGGACGCGGCCCAAGGTTGGGAGGTGGGTCAGAATAGTTTCCCTACAGAGGGTGACATTTGTGATGGGCCCAAAAGAGTGGGTCCTTTTCCCAGAGGGATAGTGACCGGAGAAGAAACGCCAGGTTGAGAGAACATATTCCACAGAGGCGCAGAGCAGTGGGAAAGTGTGAGACTGTCTTCCGGAGGAAAGATTATCCGATACAGATGGACTGTAATCTAACCTGGCGAGATAGCATGGCCAGGCAGATAAAGCTGTAAGGTCAGAAATGCTTTTGATGGATATATAAGTTTTTTATTCTAAAATTTTTCAAATATAGACAAAAGTAGAATAGTACAGTGAGCACCTATACAATCCCTATCTAATTTCAATAATTGTTAACATTCTTCCCTATTTGCTTTATATAAATATATATTTTGAAATAAATTATAACTGTCATGACATTTTACCCTGAATACTTTAGAATGCATCTCTGCAAAATAAAGCTGCCTTATGCAAGCAGAATACCGTCATCACAGTAAAATATATTGAAGTTCAAGTAAATTCAGATTCTTTCCTCTCACCAGGATGGTGACTTTGGTGCTAGCTGTGAACTCTCGGGTGGTCACATTTGTGATGACTTGGTGTGTGCTTGGGTAACCCAGCACCAGAATGGGGGAATTCAGGAGAGAAGCAACACGTTATTTTATTTATTTTTTTTTTTGAGACCGAGTCTCGCTCTGTCACCCCAACATGTTGCTTTCTGTTGAGTCGTGTGCCTGCTGTGTCTACACTTCACAGACGTGCGGTTACATCCTTGCTAATGCTGTGTAGACACCACAGAAGTGACTTTTGGCTTTCTGGACACTCCGTTTGAACTCTTATGTGGAATTTCACAGCAAGTTTCACAGTTTTTCTTTAAGGCAAAACATCCTCTGGCTGTGGGTGGAAGCTCAGTGCGATGCCGGAAGCCCGTGATGGGATGCTCGTGCCTGGAGGTGGGAAAGGAGCGGGGAGGGGGGAGCGTGGGCCCTGCTAGCTCCGCTCCCACCAGGGGTGCCCTGCGCCTGCCGTGGGCTGCTTTGTTTTTGGCCCTCGCTGTGGCCAGGGAAGCTCTGGAATCACCGCGGGCATCGCGGTGGGTGTGAAAGGCCCACCAGCTGCGGCTGCTCCTTCTTCAACTCAAGGGGTGAAATCTGGCGTCCACTGACGGGGAGTCGGACGCTTTGGTGGTTTCTTGCAGATGTGCCCCTCCGACTGCCTTTTCCTAACGATCTCTCTGCGTTATGCTCTGCAGGTGGGCCTCCTGAGATCATTTCTCTCCACCTCACCTGCACGTACGCGGCGAGCACCGCTTTACCCTCGTTTTGCCGTGTTCCGGAACCCGGCCCACCCCCCTCTGCCATGAGAAAAGCGTGTCTGTCTCTGTTCCAGCTGCCGTGTGTTCTGTTGACCCGCTTGGAAGGGATTCAGTGTAGTGCCTGGTTTTCCTTAAGTCCGTAATTTCGCTTGCCTTGTGTTGTATTCCAGCTGAATGGATTCTTTTTCTTACTTTTAAGGAAAAGGAACCTGAGAAAAACAATACTTGTGATGGTGACTGCTTGTTAAGGGTAATTGGTGTTTTATGTTAATTTGCATGTTAAAATGAGAAGATAGGGAATTGCTAAATTCACCGACCTGTTATCTCTCAAGTCTAGTCCTTTTAAGTATATTTGTTGCTTAAATAAGATGTAGCCATGCAGAATGGAAATGTCCAAATATACAGGGTTTTCTTTGGTGTGTATGTATATATAGCATTTAAAATTATTATTTCCATCAGCAAAAGTCATTATGCTATACTTGGAAATTATAGAAAAGCAGAAAAAAGAAAGCCAGTGACAACTAGCATTCACATGCTCTGAATTTATGTCTGGTCAGTTTATGTTTAGTCAATTTAATTAGCCCATTAAATGGGCATAATTTCACCGTAACTAGAACATTTCACTACTCAAAAGTGTGGTCCACAGGTCAGCAGCGTAGATGTCTGTTGGGAATTTGTTACACCTGCAGAGTCCCGGGCTCCACCCAGACGTACTGAATCGAGATCTGTATTGAACGCGAAGACGTGTGCATTGGAATTGGGCAGCTCGGCCTCCAGGTGGAGCACGACACACCCAGGGCAGTGGGGGAGGAGACAGGACACACAGGGCGAGACCTGTGCTCTCCTCCGCATTTCCTGTTGCTCTTGCCTAGAACAGTTTTCCTCGGTATATGGCAGAGACAAAAACGAGGTCAGAGCTGATGACAAGGCGCAGCTGCCCTGTTGAGGAGCTCGGCTGTCTCATAAGTGATCATTCCATTCAGTAGACATTCGTCAGGTGCCTCCCGTGTGCCGGGCACGTGTGTGGGGCCGGCGCCCGTCCAGGCTGGCGTGTGCTGCGGTGGGAGCAGGCAGAGAGCCAGGGGGAGGGTGGTTGGCGTTGCAGGGGTTGGGGAGAGGGGTCAGAAAGAAAGACGGCCTCTGGGCACAGTCTGGAAACATCAATCAGCGTGGATTTGGAGAGAGCACAGAGATGAACAAAGCGGGTCCCGTCCTTCAAGGGTTTGTGCCTGGTTTGAGCACAGGAGATGGTGTTTGAAACCGTAAACGATGCAGAGCACCTTGGTATTAGGCTGGAACCAGGAGACAGGGGTCTGAATATCAGCTTTGCAACTCTGCGATGTTAGACAGGTTATTTCACGTACCTCACGAGGGAGGGGGGGGGCATGAAGACTGGGCCCGTCGGGGGGAGAAGCGGAAGATGAAGCTGCAGTTTTGAGCCTGGACAGACGACGAAAACGGGTCAGAGAGACAGGGCGTCCGGTTTGGTGGGGCGACTCTGTCTCGGGCACGTCACGTGTGGGGTGACTGCTGAGAGCGGCAGGTCTGGGGTGCGCGTCTGCGTTCGTGGGGTCACGCAGGCGAGGCCCCTGTTCCGGGCGTGGATGACGTCCTCAGCCCCGCTGGGCGGAGTGTGGTCGGTATAGACGCTGGAAGGGGCTCTCTCTGGCTCGTGGGAAGTGTCCACACCGCACGGGGCTGCTCACCGGGATGGGGGTGAAGGCAGGAGACCTGGCTGTTCTTCAGCGTGAGTCGGGGAGAACCGGACTTTGCTGTTGGTAATTTTTACCCACTGTCGTCGTCTTCTTGGGTTTCTTTCTCTTTCTCAGCTGAGGACCATTAATTGCTTCAGAAGAGAAGCACAATTGGGAAATTTTTTCTGAAAAACGGACTGAATGCTCTGACAGCAAAGGCCTGTATTCCTGTTTGTCAGTTTGTCAGTCTCAAGCTCCTTTGTGATCTCTGCAGAGCAGGTGTTGCCAACAAGTAACCGTGGTTACTGGTTGTTGCAGGTTGTGGCTGGAGTGACGTTTTTGGTTAACATTTTGCCCAACCCACCTTTTCTCTGTCTCTGTTTCTGTGTTGATGTCCGTCCGTCTGTCTACACACACACACACACACACACATACTCTTTCTCTCTCTCTCTCTCAAAAATTTCTCGTGGAGCCATTTGAGTTACTTGTAGAGATTGTGACCCTTTAGCCCTAAATATTCCAACGTGCACCTGCTAAGCACAAGGACGTTCTCCCATATAGCCCATAATACCATTATCACCAAGAAATATGATCTGATATATAGATCATATTTGAATACACATTAAATTTCACTTATCGTTCTAATGTATATTCTAATTATTCTTTTATAACCGACTCCCTCTCCCAGACCGAGATTTGTCTCGTTACTTTCCTTTAATCGAGAAGAGTCACCCGGCTCTTGTTCTGTTCTTGTCGTTCCTGGCGCTGATCTCCTAGAAGACACCTTTGTCTTGTAGAACGGCTCACATCCGTGTTCGTCCTTATGGTGAGACACAGATTAGGCGTGTTTGGCAAACGTGCTGTGTAGTGGCCAGGGAGACGCACGGTGTTTGACTGCCGTGCAATTGATCATGCCAAGCTCACCGGGACCAAGTGGGCTGCCGGCGCCCTCCGTCGTGAGGAGCTTCTTCTCCTAGTGATCGGTGGGTAGTCTGTGGGGTGATGCTCTGAGGCGTGAGGGTAGCCTGGTCTACAACAGCCCTTTTCCCAGTGGTTTAGCATCATCAATGGTCACTGGCTGGATCAGTTATCGCCTTGGTGGTCGCAGGTGGGATTTTCTTCTGCGGTTCCTTTGACATTGATTAGCTGCATCCTTTGTAAAGAAGAGCTTCCCCTTATCCTTTTCTTCATGAATGTCTGTGCGTTTATGGTTTCTTTCTTCAGTCACTGTGTTATGATTCATCAACGTCATTCTTGTTTGTTGTCCAAACTGCCCCACAGTTCACCAGTGGGAGCCCCTTCCAGGCAGCTCCTGTGTCCTTTTGTGGGGTCTGCGTCGATATCCGAGCACCCCTGGCTCTCGGCGTAGGAGATGTGCTGGACTTACCTCGTACTTTCTTTCTCCGAAACCTACTGTTTGTCCTGACCCCAACTATTTCTCCAGTGAACTGAGGTATTCAGAAACCAGGATCTGGGTACTAGGACTTTTCTTTAAAAATGCACACAGTTCGGAAAAAGCTAAAAGTCATGAATCATTTGTTTAAATCTCCTGCCTCTCCCAACCCCAAGATTATTCCCGTGGTGGCGTTGGGAGTTTAGACGTCGGAAGGAAAGGACCGATGGAGGAGGCGCCATCCAAAGCGAAGGTCTTTGGGCTTTGGACCAGGGGTGGCGGAGGCTGCAAAAAGGCAGATGAGATCGTGCTAAAGACCCATTTAGATCACGCTGGAATTCTGCCCCGGGACTGACTAGGGAGCCTGAGAAAATACTTTCTGCTTGTTTCCCAGGTAGAGTCTGAAAATTGGTTGCTCTTTTTTATATCAGGTAATGGTAAGAGAATGTCTTCCCCTTGGCTGTATGTCTGCTAATTCTTAAAGCAATTTAAGAAATACAATTTCCATACTAAGTTCCTAAGTGCTCTGTGTTTCCAGAGGCAGCGTGAGGTGTGTGTAGATGGATGTACCTTTCAGCCCATGTCTTTTAAATATTAAAATCCATCGTTTTTGTTTTGAAGACTTACAATTGCATAAAGTCTCTGAATTTGCTTGCTGATAATCATGTTTGGTTGTTAATTAAAGGGGCATATGTGCAGCATGTTAGGCAGCATCTTGTGAGACAGAAACCAAGAATTTCAAAATTATTTTCCAACCTAATTGGTGGGCATTTGATTTAATGATTGTGTCTCTGGGGAGGATCTTGACCTTGAACTGACTGATTTTTCTGGAGCTCAGTATCTTCTGTGCTCCTTTTCTATATAATAGCATAATTAAAATACTTATTTTGTCTTTTCTATTCATTAAAGTAAAACAAAACATGAAGCCAGTAATTTGATAGGGAATCTGTGAAAATGCTTAAAAATACAAAAGGAAATTTGAAACATAAGGGTTTTGTTTTTGTTTTTCATCTATGTCAGCATTTTTGGAAAAAAACCCATAACGGAAAAACCAAGACTGCTTACTTATGTCTATGCATTGCGGGGATATGGTTGTTGTTCAGATGTGTACACTGAATGTTAAAGATGATTTATAAGTTTATGAAACAACCCCCCCCCCTACATACACACACAGCCACTAACTTTGAATCCTCAGCACATTCTTGAACGAGGTCGTCTTAAATACAGTGACTGCCCTGTACCGAGCACTTACTGGCTGTGCAGGTGTGCTGGGACCCCTGGACTGAAAATTGAAGGGAACATCATTTACAGGTGCTGCCAGGCAGACTTCGGGGGTGAGCTCAAGTGTGTGGTGGCCAAGTTTCCCCAAATCGGCCCGTGATCCTATATACCCTCAACCGTCAGCTCTCATGTGCCGTCCGTGTGGGATCAAACTGAGCACACTCAGGACTACAGAGTCACTGTTCTTGGCAAATGCGTTACTTTCAAAGTCAAGTTGTGTTGTTGGGAAAATTTTAATATAGCCGAATTCTTTTGGAGGTCACAAAGATCAATGTGTCCTTTCTTTCTATTTTAAACTCCCCAATTTAGAAGTTCATCCCCACGCCCAAATCCACCCCTCCTTGTATTTGTTCCATCTTGATCTTGTTTGAAAGGAGCTTTATTTAGAACACAATTTCCTTATTCGGAATGAAATGTCTTTCCGAAATTAAGGCGGCTTAGATACAATTATATAATTAAATTCTTTGGTCTGGATTTTACTAAATCCGTGACTGTTTTCACCAGGTAAAGCAAATTGTATTTTGGCCTCTGCAATGAATTTAAATACATTAAACATCCCTGCTGGGACTGTATTTGTCCTTGAATTATGGGATAGAAAATCGTTTTCAGAAGTTTGGCCTCACGACTGGATACTTGTGATTGACGAGGAAACTTCTGGTGTTCCTTGTTCCTGGGCCTTTGTTCTACCAGTTGAATTCACATGTGAAAAGAGGGTGTTCCCACTAAATAAAAAATGTAAAGAAAATAAAATTTACTGTTTTAATTCTCCTCTCTGTAATTAGCAGCTTTTCAAATGTTGGGATTTTTTTTCCTTTCTTTTTTCTACATGTGGATACTTTTAAGCAAAACTGGGATGGTACTGAGCTGCTGCTTTATAATCTGCTTTTCCAGTGAACACAGCTTCAGAATATCTCCCCAACTCATTAAATATTCTACAGACTTTTAAAAAACAGTTTATTATTGGATATTTGTTTTCAAAATTATTTGCAGTGATAGTACTTATAATAAACTTCTTTGTGTATATGCATATCTTAAACTTTTGTAAAAGGAGATTTAGAGTCTTTTTTCAACTTATTGGGTTTAAGGAATGAAAAGCAATTCCATTCATTTTGGTCCTTTCCAGGAATTAAGGTTAAGCTCTGTTGCCTGCAAGAATTGATCTTTATAACACCATCATCTTGGTTTGTCCAAAATGGTGCAGTTAACACCTCAATTTAACACCATTAGGGAACTTCTCTTAAATAGTTTTTTCACATAATTAAAGCTGACCCTTAAGTGTCCATACTTGGTAATTATAAATATTGTGAGTAAAAATCTTTCAAAAATTGTTGTATTACTGTCCTCTTAAACATAATGACAAAATATGGAAACCACAACTTAACCCCTTCTGAATAAATCACAAGCATCCTTATAAACATTAGTTACTGTACAGCCAGTTCTGCTAAAATACAATGCATGTATTCCTAAAAACACCACATTATGCAGAATCATGCAGCAAAACCCGCAATGCTTGTAAGAAAAATGGGACTGAGGACACGATACTCAAAAAACTATCAGTGACACATTAAAAACAGAGTTGAGAATTGAAGAAAAATTGTAGCACCATTTTTTAACATTAAGTGGTTAAAAGATACATAAATAGTACAATAACTACGGTGCTTTACCTTGAATAAAAGCCCTGATGTTTGCCTTATTACCTGTGTATTCGTTTGCAGGATTGTTCGGGAAGTAATTTAAGTGAGATTATTAATCATGCAGAATTTTCAGCTTTTCTGTTTTATTGGGAAAAAATGAACACAACTCTCTCCTCGTTCCCAACTGCAGAAGTGAAGTGTGCTTAAATTAATACATTTAAAGAGCGTTTAAAAGTTGTTGATAATTTTCTTTAAGTTGTGAGGGTTCACTTCTGTTTACAACCACTTTGTGTTTATGAGATGAGCTCATTCTGGAAAGGGCGGCTGGCAAGGGTGATTTCAGACCTTCTCTCTCGAGTCACAGTGTTATCAGAAGTCCAAATCTTTCCTTAGTTCCTTTCACGACTCCCTGAGAGACGTTTTTAACAGGAGCGGTTGCCAAGAAGCCTTGCTAGCTCCTGCTTTAGGAACTTTAATAAGACGACAGATCAAAATGCCATCTAGATTTAGAAAGCCTTGTTGGTATATTATGAAAAAAAGATAGCTTACATATCTTATCATTTAGTTATTCCAGTGAAATCTTAATTATGCAGAGATACTCTGAACAGCAATGGGATATTGTGATTTTTAATTTCTAATCTGACTTTGAATTTTAAATTTTTGTCTTTACACAATTTCTAGATCTGATTGGGGCGCCTGACCTCCTTGGGTGATTACTGTGAATTAACCGACTCTGGGGGAAGAAGGGAGCTTGCCTTTTGAGCTTTGTGCCAAAGACCTGGGAACAGTAAGTACCTTACAGCTGATTTTAAAAATTCTGTTATCAGTGTTAGCAATGGGTCTCTGGCTTTTCTACTTTCTTTCACTCCTGGCTTAAACTTTTTATGCTTTTAAGCATTCGTAATGTGGAAGAGTTCTCAGGAGACCCCTTTGTAGGAAACAACTTCCAAGAGATGAGGATGACTTTCCACGTTGTGCCATTTCTTTTGGGTTTTATAAACTGAGTCCTCAAGGTTATGATAAAACCTTTACTAGGTTTGCAGTTGGTGAATTAAACTTTAAAGATAAGGCAACGTAATATGATGTAACAGAAAAGCAAGTCCAGTTGCTTGAGCTTCAGGTGTTTTTAGACTTTTAGACACTTGGGATAGGCGCTTTGACTGAATTTGTAGAAGTAAGAATAAAATTGACTTGGTTCTTTTCTTGTCTGAAAGCAAAACAAGATACGGAATTGCTTGTTCAATAGGTCCCTCATGTAGCTCGATCTTGGAAAAATTAATGCACCTCTCAGTTTTATGATTTTTTTTGAGGTACTGTAAGACATTCTAATTGAGACACTGTATGAATTGGTTTTGCTGTCTTTTAGAAAAAAATTGAGGCCAGAAAGTTCAGTTTTTTCCCCTGATCTTTTCGAAAAGGAGAAATAGGCCTTAACGATAACAGAGTTCATCTATTTGTGTGTGTGTGTGAATACTACTTGGAAGTAGGAATGACCAAGTACCCATAAGAGTGTACAGGAAACAAAGCACATGTGCACATACCCACCCACACACGTCCTTTCTAGCATGTTCCAGAAAACATATCATTGGCAATAGGAGCAGTTTTCCCATTAAATTCCTGGATAGTTTTCTAAACTCTATGCCTTACGTGTCACGGCTCCTCTTCATTTCTGACAGTACAGATGAACTAATTGAAACACGTTTGAAACAAAATAAGACAGAAAAGAACTTTACTGTAGAAGTTCTATAGAAGCATTAATTATTAAGATGAGAGTTCATTATTATATTGTATTTACTATAAGTTTAATTGTAATTAAATTGTGTATTATTTTAGAATATAAGGTAAGGGTCTTCAATTTTGAAGCTTGCTGGAAGTTAAATATTTGTACTGAGAAAATATATATGTGCAAATACACACATACACACACACATACACACTGCACATATACATGAGTGTTATTTCTGAAGGCTTTCAAGTATGGGCTAAAATATAAATCTGTTGAAAGTAAGGACTTTGAAAATTTTCACCAAAAATAATTTTTTGTGGTGAAATATTTGCAATAGTGAAAAATTGTCAGTGGAATTTTTTAGTTAAGTTTTGTTGTCTTGTAATCACATATTAATCTGAAAGGACATCTTTTGTGTTGTAGTTGTTCTTCTATCTTGGAAGGATGTTTTGAAAAGGATTATATTGGAAGCCACCAATCTGTCCCCAGAAATGGAATGAAAAAGTCAAAAGATTAATTCTCTGGGCTTCAGGATCTAGATATTTGCAGTGATGTTTAGATTGGAAATTTAACAGCCTCAGAAAGGAAGCTACTTAAACTGCCTTCAAATAATGTAGCATTTCCTTAAAATTTAATATAGTCTCTAGTGAAATATTTTCCTTCCGTTATACCAAAATATTCCCTTTTGGGATACATCGTGGTGTTCTTGTGAGTTATGTTTCCATTTTGTAGAGGCAACACATCTGTGGGACTTTTGTTTACAATACTAAGCTAAAGACAGCCTGTGTCACTACATGAACGTGACAAAAAGATCTCTGCTTACTAGATCCGATGTTCTAAGTGAGTATTTATATGCACAGAAGGATGTTCACCATTTATCCTTACGTTTAAGAAAGAAGAAGAAGGTGGTTCTAATGCAGAGGTTTGCTGCTCATAAATCTAGTCCTGAAGAACTAATTACACGGAGGTTAACGTGGGGAAGGGGAGGGGAAGGAGAGACGTCCTTTCTGGAATGTATTAGTCATGAGAGACTTTTCCGACAGCACTTGGAAAACTGGAAGGGATTCTTAAATGTATTGGTGGTTTCTTTTTGGAAAAGCAAACACAGTTTTATAGAAAATCCAGAACTCCAAACAACCTGCATACTTCTTTTCAACCTCCTTGTGTCCTCTACTTTCATTTTTTTCTTAAGCATATCTGTGTTTTCAAAGTCTTCCTTATTTCATGCATTTTATTTAATTATTTGGGACAGAATTCTGGACACTTGATTCTGTAATGGTGAAAAAATGTAAATGCACCTTCCAAAAATTAGCCATGGCTTATTATAAAAGAAGTAAAAAAATAACTTCTATCTTATTATCCTGTTTAATACACATATATGTTTATTTTACGTTAATCCTGAAAGAATAGTGTCTGCTACAGATTGCTTGGTAACTTATCTTTTCCACTTAACAATACATAATGAGTGTCCATGCTAATAAATATTTACATACAGCATCGTTTTTAGTGAAAGAGAAACAACTGGGTCATAGCCCTTTGTTTAATTTTAGACTGTCCTGGCTTTTAGTTAGAAAGGAGTATAAATATGTGAAATATTTGGTGTAGGTTTTTCATCGGAGAGAATAGAATAGGATTTGCAGAGTGTTTACTATGACCAGACGTATTTTGAGTAGGAGGCTATCGCTCTAAATATGTGTTCAAAACTGTAAGTGTCACTTGCTGACAGGTACTGTGTCTAATGCTTTGTATCTTTGGTCCCTTTGTTATATTACAAGAGTGCAGGTGACATATTCCTCCTGCCTAGCTGTCTTAACCAGTATTTGTGTGCCTCAGGGACAGATTCTACCTACATTCTCCCCCCCCAGAGAAACTCTAGATATATCAGATGAATGATTAGTACAGGGGGAACATTTGATAGACTTTGGAATATATTTATGGAGCAAATTGCAATCCAGATTAATTGGAGATGCAAAATATTTTATAGACCTTTGTGTACTTTCTCAACTTTTAGTTCATTTATTAAGCCAACATTTGTTGAGCAACTACTTAGTTCCAGGTTCTGTGTTGGGAGCTCATTATTCAAAGATGAATGAAACATGTGCTTGCTTTCAAGAACTGAATTTGAGTTCCAAATTCAGATTCAAATAACATTAAGCATGTGCCGTGTGGCAAGCAGTGAACTGGATACTCTGATGAAGTATTTGACCACTCAAATTCAGTAATGGTATTTATTGACCCATATCCTCCAAAGTGAGTTAGAAATAGAATTTTCCATCTTAAATATTTTCTTTTATTATGTTTTCTTAAACTTTTGGTACCTGCTACTACTCGTTAAGTTAAATTAGTAAATGGAAAAAGAAGTTAATGAACAAATAGCAAAAATTTAATTGATAAACTTAGGGCAGTGATTTTTGAAAACGTGAATGTACATGTACACATTTTATATTTGAACATTTATATTTATATTTGGAAATATGTATATATACATGTAGTATAGCCATTATTTTTTCTGGTATAATGGTTCTTATCTCACGTGACACAGTTATATATATACAGATTTCATGGTATCATTGACTCCCTTGTTGAGCAAGTCTGGAGGCCGTAGCGTTAGGTCATCCATCTCCACGGTGATTCGGGGAGCTCAGGGGAGAGGAACTTGCCCACGTCACACAGCCAGAGGATGTTCTGAGTCGGGATTGTAGTTCTGATCCATCCAACTGCGGAGCTGTGCAGCGTCCTCCAGATTCCCACGAGGTGGCAGGGGGGGCAGACTCACAGGCGCTGCCATGGAAGGGGAGGTCATTTCAGCCGAGAAACCGGGAAACATGTTCACCGTAGTGAAGAGCTGGTCTTGAGGGCTGAGTTAGGTACAGAGAGGAAGAGAGAGAGTCGTTGAGGCTGTAGAAAAAGCATATGCCAAGGATGGAGCTCTGGCACGTTCAGAGTGGCAGAAACGCGAGTGTGGCTGGGGTCTGGGTGTGGCAGACAGGGGAGGAGGCTCTAGGACTGAGAAGGCTGATTGGTATCAGAGTGGGGAGGGCCACGTGTGTGCCGTGCTGGAGCCTTGGGGTTTCTGAACAACAGCCATCCAGAGTTTTACAGTAGGAGAAATAAGATAAGAGGGGAGTTTTATAAAGACACTTGGACAGCAGCATGGAATACAGTTTGGAAAAGAGAAAAGTGGAGGCTGGAGACGCCGGGTCGCCATGTGAGGTTGGGCAGATTGTTCACTGCACAAGTGTATGTGTGGGCTGAGAGGGGGAGAACTGGCAACCACCCAGCGTGTTACTCACCAAGCTGCGTACTCGTGGGGCTGGGCCTGTCCAGAGAGGGCACCTTTTAAAATCTGCACAGTAGGATGCTCTGCTTGCCTTTTCATTGTTTTTGAAATAATAGGAGGGATGAGACTCCTGAAGAAATAGCAGTGTACCCTAGGACCGAGGAGTCTGGAGGTGGGTGTGGGGGGCTGTTTACTCTGTGCTATTGGGCACGTTCCCCATCCTCTGCGAGCCTGGCTCCTCATCTGTGCAGCAGAGTCAATAACAGGCTCTGGCAGAGACCAGGAAGGGGCACTGGCAGGAGGAGGAGCGAGGAAGGGGACGGGGAGAAACGATAGGTACAAGACTAGTAGCCGCTGCCGGCAGTCGTTGACCCCCACAGTGTGCTGGGAACCGTCCCGAGAGCTTTACGTGGTTTCTCTCTTTCATCCTGTATCAGCTCTGAGTCGTAGGTGTTACTACCCCACTTTCAAAATTTTGAAACGGAAGCCCAGGGAGGTTAAATAACTTGTCTGAAATCACACAGCTGAGGGGTGGCATCGTCAAGACTTGAACCCAGGCCTGCGTGACTCTCATGTTTGTGCTCTTCACCACTTTGTCATGCTCAGAGGTGACCTTTTCTCTGTGTTGAACTCCCTTAATGCCCTCCTTAAATCTCTCTGATAACATGTCCTGATTTTATCTTTTATTGCTTTAACTTGAATTGGGTCAGAGTTATTTACATACTGTTTCGTGTAATTTACTACACCCTACGATGCTGAGGGCGGGGATTAGGACTCATTAATCTTTCTGTCCTGCCTAGCTCCTTGCTCAATAAAATATGGTTGATAAGATGAATGATCTCTAGATTCCTTCTAGCTTCTAAAATTAATTTTGTTACTATCTAGGTAAAGCTTCGGTTGCAGGTGTCCAGCAGAACTTAGAAAGGGCTTGTTGGATGTTAGTTTGGTGTTTGGATGGATGGCTAAAGCTTCAGGAAATTCCCAATTGCCATTTTATCTGAAAAATAATTTGTGACTTGCTGTCAGAGACTAAAGCTGAGACCAAAACGCACATCCTGCCGGCCCAGCCCTGTGTGGGCTGCAAAGCTGTGCTCGCTGCCGCCTGGCCGTGGCAGGTGTAAAACTCAGGTGTCCTAAATGATACTTTTGATTCTGTAAAAGGATTGCAGTCATTTATATGGTCAGGGGCCTCGGTTTGCAAATGCACGTGGAGCCCTTGTGCTGATGGTTTCTTGTTTTTTTCCTTATTGTTTTTTTTATTGACAAAAATTATATTTATTTATGCTACACAGCATGATGTTTTGAAATATTTGTACGTCGTGGAATGGCTAAGTCAGGCTAACTAACATGTGCGTTACCTCGTGTCACTGACGGTCACTCTCGCTTGGTCTCTGCTGGACTTGGATTTAGACAACAGAGAGCTCAGGGCAGGTGGTTATGGGGCCCTGGGGTCAGACTGTAGGTTCATATCCCCTCCTCCGCTGGTGAACCCTGTGACCCTTGACAGGAGAGTCTTGAAAACGAGGACGGGTAAGGAAACAGGTTGTGATAATGTCAATAGGTTCCTGTACCTAGTTCTTTGGGAATTTAGGAAGAAAAAACATCCTCATTCACTTGGGACCCACCTTTGCTCAGATGCCACTCAGAGGAGGCCAAGACTGCGAGTGTCGTAGCCCGTGTTCGTCCTGGGATGACCCTGTTCTGTTCTCTCCTGACTGCCGACCGCACCTGCTCTCCTGAACCGTAGAGAGGTGGTGTGAACTTTGCTTCACACTCCGTATGCCCAGGTGGAGTAGGAAATGACGGCATTCGAGAAAATGGAAAATGTTATTGGGGATCAATATTGCTTCTGGGCTTTGAAAATCTCTGGGGTTTCTTTTGTCCTCCAGAAGAGCAGCACAAGTGAGCTGTGAGACGGGAAACCAGACCCTGGGGAGGGTTTCGTAGCTGTCCCTGCTGAGGTTACTGGAAAAGAGGCAGGTGAGGGCCTCTAAATAGCTCCTGTAGCCTCAGGGGACAGTCGGCTCAGGTGTTCTGGAAGTAGAGCCCGGGGAGCTGCTTATTCCCATCGGCCCCTGCCTGGCCTGCGGTGAAGTGAAACAGCAGGCTGGGTCTCTTAGCAGCAAACACAAACTCATTCCTGCAACAGAGTTTATTTTCTTTTGTAAATTTAAAGTTGCACAAAGCTGTGTGATGCTCTCTCTTTTGAGGCTTTACACCTTGGACTGCTGGGAGAGCAAGCACACTGGGAAAGAAGCTCTGTTCAGACCAAATCTTACTCCTGTGGTCTGTCGCAGCTCGGTTTTGCACTTTGCAGTCAGGGCAGACTTGGCCTGTGCGTCTTGCCAGTGAAAAGCAGGAGCTATCGATACACGCTGAGCTTAAAAACGCATTTCCGGGGTTGCCTGGCCCCACTCTGATCCCTGCAGAAAAAGCTTCAGCCTGCTGCAAGCTGGTAATCCCTTAATACTCTGATACTTCGGTAAGGAAAATGAGAGCGGATTGTACACCTTTCCCTTTTACTTGTGAACTAATTATTGTTTTCCTGCATTTAAAAGCAGATGTTAAACTCTCCCTTTGATGTGTAACAGCAGACAGACTCCAGTTGTGTGCTACAGTCCTTGGTGCCTATCTGCTGTTTGGATGAAGATCAGCTTTGGCAAATTAGATTTTGATGGTTACATTTGATCTGGAACCAGAGAACAGAATGGGAATTTATTCCTTCATTCAACATTTATTAGTGTCTTGCCTGGCTCTTTACATAAATTGTGCTCAGATCTCACAAATAGCACAGAACCTTGCAAACTGTGTCTGTTTTATAGATAAAAAAATAAGGCATTTAGAGGGATTAGGACTATTTTGTAGATAAGAAAAGTAAGGCATAGAGAGGGAATAGAGAACTTGCTCAAGGTTACGTTGCTGTTAAGTTGTTGGGGATTTGCTCTGGGTTTTGGGGTGACCTCAGAGCTGTTGCTGTCACGGGGCTGCCTTTTTAGAGGAGATGATCAGTGGAGCAGGGATCCTAAGGAGTCGGGATCAAGAGAAAAGTGGTCAGCACGAGCCCCTCATGGATTCGTTCACTCAGCAGGTATTTGTTGAGTCATGTTTTGTGCCAGACACTCTGCAGGGTGCTGGTGATTTGGTGGTGGGCAAGACAGCCCCTCACCAGCTTCAGAGAGGAAAAGGGGTGCAAGAAAGAGTGTAATATGTTGTGCCCCCAAAAGGCCAGAGTATCCGGGTTGGAAGAGTTTTTATAAGGTTTAAGATGTAGAAATTTTGACCTCTTAACAGAAGGTGGTTAGTTTTTTTATTCTTTTATATGAAATCCTGTGCGAATGGAGGTGGGTTCCGTAGAACTCTTTGCTGATGTGCTCTTTGCTCGAGCTCTTACCACACGCGGGAGTGGAAGTCGGAGCAAAACTGTGTGGGGTTTTAAACAAAGTCTTGCAAACAAAGATTCTGGACAGTTACCTGGCCAGGACTACGTCTAGTTCAGCGTTGGATTCCCTGTTTTACGTGGGAGGTAACTTAGCGCAGTGCCTGGTGCACGGCAAGTTCCCAGAGACGGCGGTGGGTGGGCCCAGTGCTGGGGAGCAGACTAAGGAAACAGGGAACGGAAGCTCATGATGGGGTAAGTGTAGGTGGTGTCAAGGGGGAGCATGTGGGTGGCAGTAAAATGAACCAATGAATAAGCAAAGAGATCACGTGGCGTGTGACGGACTTAATTCACACGTGCAAACTGTTTCAGTGACTAGGAGAGGAGAGGCAGGTTTAAGTAACGTGGGAATCCCACTGGGTTTGGGGCCGGGAGAGACTAACCTGCCTTTGCCTTCTCATTCGACTCCTCTGACTTTCTGTCTGGTATGAACCCCCCCTGCCTCCCTCCCTACCTGGGCTTTATTTCACTTTTTTGAGACTGTAAGCTTCTAAGCGCAGTATTTGGTTCCTTAACGAGTTGAGTGACCGCACATGCCGGTTTGCTGGGGCAGTCCTAGCTGTGCTGTTCTGGTACAGTTTCTGATTTCGACCCCTTTCAATGTTAAAAGTGTCCAGGTTTAGATGACAAATTAAATGGCCACTCACTAATAGAGGAATTTTGTAGCATTCTATACATTTTAAAAAATCTTTACATCATGCAGACTGCTTTGATGAATTAACTTAATGTGGGTAAACTATCAGTCAGATTACATATTAGACCAGTGTCTGATGTTTTAGTCTGATGTCCAGTAATAAGTAGAAAAAAGAGAAAATGAGCAGTAGCTAAAATGAGTCAGATGTACTGTAGAGAGAAATCAATTGATTTCAACAAAATGAACTTTAATTATAACTAGGTGCCGGCATAGCTGTGTGAGGAAGGGCATTTAAAGGTTATCATGATGGTGGTGTTTAGGGAATCTAGTGTCCTTCGATAAAATCTTATCGTTGCACGTTTTGATTTAGAGTTTCAGTGTTTTCATAGCAGTTGTAATTTAATTCAGGTGCATTTTCATTTATTTTCTACATAGAGAGTGAAAGAAATAATTTCTTAGAACAAAGATTTTTATCAGAGATTTAAAGAAATGACTGGAGGGAAAGTTGTTAAATTCAGATTTTTCCCTTAAATCTTCTGTTAAATTGTCTTTTGATAAAAATGATAGTAATGTAGTAATCAAACAAGGTATTCATATGAGCACTCCAAGGACATTAATATAATGTATGTTTTTCTGTTCATACATAGGGTTAAGTTGGCTTTTTATAGTTCATAAACATGGATTTGAAGAAATAAGCCAGTGTTTTGTTGTTCAAATATATGTCAAAGCTTTCAGTGTCCAGGTAATGCTTGACAATAATTGTATTATGAGAGTTCGGTGTAGGATTAAAAACACGCTTATGACCAGTCTTTTCGGTATCAATATTTTGTGAGATAGTGATGCATTTACCTCCAGGTCTCATAGTTATTTGTTTCCTGCAGTATTATCTTTTATAGGAGGTTAGATTTCCAGAGTAGAGGGACTGTTTCTGTGTATTCCTAAAATTCTTTTCTTCTTGGAATTAAATTCTGGCTCGGCCACTGGCTGTGAGTGAGTTCCTTCTCTGAGCCTCGGTTTTTTAGCCTATAAAATGTCAATACTAATATCTACTGCTTAGATTATTAATAGGATTTTTATTAATTTCTGAATCAGGGATAAACACCGAATATATAAAACAGAGGTACTAGTGTTCCTCCAGGCTCAGGAGTCAATAGCAGATGTTGAGGATGGAGAGACATGTGATTGTTGGAAGGGTGAGACTTAAAACATAGGTTGAGCATCCCTGATCTAAAAGACCAAGATGCTTCAAAATGAGAAACTCTTTGAGTGCTGACATGATGCCCAAAGGAAATGCTTAGTGGAGCACATTTCAGGTTTTTGGATTAGGGATGCTCAACTGGTAAATATATAATGCAGATATTCCAAAATTTGAAAAACTCTGAAATCCCAAAATACTTCTGGTCCCAAGCATTTTGGATAGGGGATACTCAGCCTGTAGTTAACAACCAGTTTCCGGCCAATCAGAACGATGCTAACAGTAGACACGCTGGCTGGTCATCGGAACACCCACCTGCTGAATATCAGCCTGTATTGTCAGTGTCCAGAAATCTGTGTTTAACCTGTGATGCTTTGCAAGGAAACCCTCTGGGTCTCCTGGTTAAATTAACGCCCCTTTCTCTGAAATGATCAGGAAAGGAAACCGTCTTCACGTGGTAAGTAAGCCAGGACTTCATGCCTTGATTTCTGTCTCAGAGGTTCCCCTTTTTGGGGGGACCTTGCTAATCATTGAGCTGTGAGCTCTCTGGGCGCTCTGCGTTCCCATTTTCCATTCCATCCCATGTCCTTAATTCCCTACAGAATATAAAGGTTGAGTTTATGACTTTTAACAGAGCTCTGAGAATCCCATAATATTGGCTCCTAGTGATGGCAGGCCTGAACCCATCCCTCACTGGTCCCTCTCCGAGGCTGCCTCTTTGGCCTAGAACATCTGATCCCAATGTTCAGATACACTTCAGAAGTGACTGACTGTCACCTAGATGTAGAAGCTATGTAACTGCTACCCTGACACTTTAAAAAGAAAAAAGATGTAGAATCTAGACATCAAAGAGATTGAGGAAGAAGGAAGGTTTCCTTCTTCCTTCTCCCAAGTCTGTCTTTGCTAGTTCCCATTTCTTATCTCAGGATTTGCCTCTTCCCTGGATAAATTGGCAATAGAAAGTCTGCCTCTCATGGGGTAGACCCTCACCCTTTCTGCAGAGATGGGATGGCCATGGCCACAGCTGTAGAAATCCACTGTTAGTACAGGAGCTTCCCATGTAATCCCAGGAGTTCCTTCCCTAGGGCAGGGGTGAGCTTGTTTAACCATTTTGGCACATACTGATGTGGTTAATGGATTTAGTAGTTTCCGGTTTGTGATGTTGAATGTATTACTTTTCTGGATTAGATACTAAGTGATGGTTGGTAACCTTAAAATTTATTACAAAAGAGAATGCAGATTTTTCTGTTTCTGTAAAAAAAAAAGTTATTGGGGTTTTAATAGGGATTGCACTGAATCTGTATATTGCTTTGGGTAGTATTGATGTCTTAACAATATTAAGTCTCCTAATCTATGAACACAGGGCGTCTTTCTGTTTATTTGATTCTTTTATTCTAATAGGGTTTTTTTGGTGTGGAATATTTAATGTTTTCTACATATAAGATTATGTCATCTCCAAGGAGAGATAATTTTACTTCTTCCTTTCCAATTTAGTTGCTATTTATTTATTTTTGTCTAATTGCTGTAGGATTTCCAGTACCGTGTTGTTAAGAAGTGAGAGATGTTCTTGTTTTCTTCCAGATCTTTCAGGAGAAGCTTTCAGTCATTTGCTGTTGAGTATATTAAGTGTGAGCTTTTCATGTATGGCTTTTATTATTTTGAAGTAGTTTCCTTGTATTCCTAGTTTGTTGAGTGTTTTTATCATGAAAGGGTGCTGAATTTTGTCAGATGCTTTTTCTGCATCCATTGAGATGTTCATGTGGTTTTTTTTCCCCTTCATTCTGTTAATGTGGTTTATAACATTGATTGATTTTCATACGTTGAACCACCCTTGCATTCCAGGAACAAATCCCACTTGTTCATGTGTATAATCCTTTCAGTAAGCTGTTGAATTTCATTCACTCGTCTTTGGTTAAGATTTGTTTATGTCAGTATTCATAAGAGATAATAATAGTCTGTAGTTGTAGCGTGATTGTTTTGCTTTGGGGTCAGGGTAATGCTGGTCTCATAGAGTGAGTTCGCAAGTGTTCCCTCCTCTTCAGTTTTTTGGAAGAGTTTGAGAAGGATTGATGTTAATTACATTCTGTGATGTTGGTGAAATCAATGCCATTTTAATTCTATGTTGTCATGTTAGAAAAATTTCAAAATAAGAACGTATTTGAGAGATTATATAATCTGATAGAGATTTTTTACAGTGAAAGTTTAAAATTCTGCCACTTGGGGTGGTTGGAAGCAGAACCTTCACTAGATAAAATAAAACCCCTCTCTATAAATTTTTGGAGGATCTCTTAAGCCTTCGTAGAGGGGGAAAAACAAAAAATATTTCTGTGTAACAAAGTATCAATTCAGGCATTGGATACTATCAGTCTATTTTGGAAATAGCTACTTATGATTCCACCATTGTACGGTCATTAGCTGTGCATTTGCCTGATTTATACTCGGGCATTAAAAACCTGCCGCTTATTTTTAAATTTGTCAGAAAGGCACTCTTGGAAAGAGCTTTTGAGAATGATTTTTTAGCATTTTTTTTCCTTTTTCTGTTTTCATTTCTGAAACCTAAAGAGCAGAATTGTGCCATGTTCTTTGCAGAGCTGTGGCGAGCAGACTGTTACTTTGATGCACATGCACACACACACACACACGCACACACACACGCACACACACACGCACACACACGCGCACACACACATGCGCACACACACGTGCGCACACACACACTCTGCTGTGTGGAATCCCTGTCCGCTGTGATCCCCACACAAAACGGGAGGGAGTGGAAATCTGAGACTGACTGAGATAAACTTAGCTCAGCTTTTAAAAACCCCGTGTGAGCATGAGTGTAATTCACCTGGACAACTGTGGCATGAAACTCTCGTCTGAGCAGCCGTCAGATATTCCGGGGAATTGGCTGTGCAGAAGAATGTATGGTAAAGGTGGTTTGGCAGCTGATGGAACGTGAAGTGGCATTTGTATCACCGACTGAAATAAAATTAATTTTTTGTGTCCCCAGGGTGACTTACACCCTGAGTCCTGTACGGAGGGACTGATCTCTTGGCGAGTCTCTGTGAAATAGCAGCACAGGAAGAGAAATTACATGCACGCATCAGGCTCTGCAATTCATTTTGCAAGCCCTCTTTGTGGGGTGTGATCTTGTGCACAGCTGACAGAGGTGGCTGTTCCTTGTCGTGAAAGGCTTCCTCAGTTTCCAGACATGATGGGGCACCGCGGAGAGGGGCTTCTTCACCCGCATCCACTTCCCTGTTATCATCACCGCAGTCGACTCGTTCCTGAAGCCCTTTTGGTGACGTCACCAGTGTGCTCGTTCTAAGCTGTCTTGACTTCGAGCTGTGTCTGCAGGATTTGTGTGGTGGCCGGAGACGGCTGCAGATGAATTGCCTGGGAGCAGCTTCCTCAGACCGGGGACCAGCCAGGCTGCAGCCCGCGGAGGTGACGAATGCGGCTTTCCAGCAATGCCGATGTTTCTGCAGCTCAGTGCAAATCTGTGGATGCCTTGGTTTGCGTTTTCATAGTCCTGTGTGGTTCTTGACCGCTGGTTTTCAAACTGCCTCATCTCTTAGAAAGCTGTGCTCAAGCAGAAAGATGCAATTGCTCTTCTGCCCACTCGCAGCAGCAGGAATTGTGAGCGTGAGTCTCTGGCCACATCGGCAGTGGCAGCTCCCAACTGACAAATGCCTACGTTCCCAAAGTAGAGTTGTTGGGAAGTCAGTTTGTGGTTTGCAACTTCGAGTGTGTTGGCCGAGGGGAGAAAGCAACACAAGAGCAGATGAGCCCAACAAAATTCCCACAACCCACAACATTCCGGAAACAGCTGTATTTGTACCTTAAAACATAACCTTTCCCATGTTTTTCTGTGGAAAATTGTTCTTGGTTTTGCTTTGAGATCTTAAGAAACATAAACATTTCACCCTTACCTTCAGGGGACAGCCACCAGTATACCCTGGGCAGTGTATCTGTCGGGGCTCTTGCAAAAACCAATGCAGGATGGCTGAGTCGTTCACGCAGAGAAGTGATTTATTGAAGACACTGTGTAGGCTCCGAATTTTCCAGGAGTTGGGAGAAAGGTCAGGAACAGTGGAGACTATGCAGCCAGGTCCACAGTCAAGGACATGCAGTATGATTAGGTCTATGCAGGGTGGACCCTGTCACCAAACTCCGGACAGTGGTGTTCACGCCGACCACCCCACTGGGACCGGCAGCTTGGGACCAGCTCTGCCATCGCAGCCTTCGCTGCCTCCTCTGGGCGTTGGGGGTTGGTCCACGGCTCTCGCCCGCGGTAACTTCCTCCTGCTCTGCTTGGGTGTCTAGTTCAGAGCAGGCGAGGCCTTAGCTGCAGGAGGCTATGGGGAGGTGGGTGTCCAGCCATTTTTGCTTCTGTGTTGAAAGATGTGCCTCTCATCAGAAATCGCGTGACGAGGAGTTCCCTAAACACAGGCAGTGGGGTCTGGATGCTGGATGGTCCCCATCCTTCCTTTCCCATGGGGATAAAACTCGCTGTAAGAAGCAGCAGCAGGACTCAGGACCGTGACCTCCGGAGGTTGTGGTGTGATCAGGAGGTTCTTTATTCATCTCTGTATCCCGTGGCGGCATTCTGCCCGGGCTCTGCCCTTAGCACCGATCCTGCAATGTCCTCCCTCTGCCCACGTGCGTTCAGCGATGCCGCCCGGCCGCCCGGTCTCTGCTGCTGTGCCCAGTGACCACGCGTGTGCCTTTGCGCCTCACTGGCTTCCTCCCCCAGCTCCACACTCAGCAACATCTGGGTGCCCCCACCTCACGCTTCCACACCTCGATTTCTGATGCCCCACACTCAACGCCTTGTCTTGCTTATTCCTCCTCCCGTATCTCCTACCTCACCTGTCACCGTCCACCCGTGTAGTCGACCACGCTTTTCTGCTTTTGGCATCTGGGTGGTTCCTGGTGCTCATTCTTCTCTCGCCTCCCCACCTACGTCCACCGCGCCAACCTCCCCCTTCCGCTGCTGTCTGAGTGATGGTAACAACCCAACTGGCCCAGCCGGTGTCCTGCCTCCGCGCCGCCCCTCCAAATCCATCCCAGGAGTGACACGTCTGAAACCCAGGTCTGACCCACCCGTGTCCGTTTGCAGCCAGGGTAAAGCCCAGCTCTTGCACGTGTGTGCACGGTTGCCCTCTGGCTCCAGGCTGCTCCCTGGGCTCACCGTGGAGTGTCGGCAGTACCGACCCACGGCTCACGGTGTCTGGACTCCGCCTTTGCCGTTGCCGTGTCTCCTGCCCAGCTCAGCCAACTCCTGCCCTAGGAGGACGCGTCGGGCATCCCTGTGCTTGGGAACCTGCGCTGACCTCGCCATCCCTGGGCTCGGTGCCCCTGCGTAGGTGACTCAGTCGTGACACTCATCCCACCGCCCGATGGGGACCAGGTTGTGTGTGTCCCTCATCCCGCTAGACTTTGCTCTCTGAGAGGTAGAGAGGGAGTCTGATTTGTCTTCGTAGCTCCAGGGCTGGACATACAGTAGGTGTTCAGAATATGTCTATTAAATGGAAGATTAATCAGGACAGTGAATCAATTTGATGTCCACAAAAATGGGCAAAAGTAGTCTAAGCACAGGAGTTGCCTTTAGAAGGGGACTTTCTGTGGTGCTGGTGATGTTCTTGTTTTTGATCTGTTGTGTTCAGTTTAGGGAAATCCATGGAGCTGTTAGCTTGTGGTGTGTGCACGTTTTATGTTTGTTACACTTCAATGAAAAGTTGCTTGTTTTTTTTTTTTTAAATCAACTTGATGCCTGACCTCTCCAACACAGAAAATTTTCTTTTTTCCTTTCAAGCTTTTAGGGTGTTTACAGGGTATTAGCTCAGATATCACGACGAAGAGCCGGGCCAGTGCTTTCCCTGACACTAAGGAAGAACGGGGTGGAGAAGCCTCAGGGAGACGCCAGCGGAATTGCCCGGGGTTGTGACGAGGGCTGGGGACGGCCAGCCCTGAGCGAGCCTGCCGTGACCTGTGCCTGTCACACGTGTCCAGGGGCTGTGAGCTGCTCACAGCGAGCCCTGGGCCCGCAGTGACGGGAGGCTGCGTCCTGCGTGTGACTGTGAATAATTCATAAACGTGGTTATCTGGAAATTTGTGGTCATCATTAGCATTTTAATGAAAAAAAATGTCGGCCGTTGTCCTAAGTCTCTGTTTTGTTTCTGCCTTGTTCTGTCCCCCACAGCGAAGCACCCAGGGCCTGGGGACTGCCGAGACACCTGCCGGTTTGCCGACGGCCACTATGGGCAGACGGTGCCGGGAGGCCCAGTGTCCACCAGGCAGCTCATGTACGTACGGGGTTTGTCCCTGCCTTCCCTTTAATTTCCATTGTGGACTATCACAGGGTACTGAACTGCTGAAGGTTTATAAGATTCAAATGAGAGTGTTTAGAAATGCAGGAGAACAGATTGCCCTGGGGTAAGGTTTTAATATTAAACGGTAAGAAACGTTCTCTAAATCAGGATTTTATAATCGAGTAGCCCCGTGAGGCCAGAAGTGTGTGTCAGCAATCTCCCTGTTCTGTTTCGATGCATCCATTCCTGTACAGAGTCTCTTTTTTAAGCTTTCCTTTTTCATCACAATATACATTAATAACTTGAAACAATAGTAATGCCATAAATTAAAAACATTTCCCAGTGACTGTTTGAATTCCTTTGAAATAAAAAACTCATGGACCCAGAACACAGGTCCTCTGGGCGTGTCTTTGTTGGACACGTAGGAGGGAGGGAGAGTCCCTGGCCACAGCTCCTAACGTCCCGGAAAGGAGGAAGCCCAGTCCCCTCGGGGACGCCTTTCGCCGTCTCAAAACACTCAGGGTTTTCCGACAGTCTTTTGGGAACTGCTACAAATGCAGCTTTTCCTATTTGCCTTTAGCCCTGATTAACTTAGGAGAAAAATGATCACTGCCCGTTTAATGCCCTGTCTTTATCTGTATAAAGGGTAGTTTGTCCCGGACCTATGTTTTGCTCCCTTTAGTCTTTCAGCTCTGGGCCAGCTGTGCAGATATTTGTTTTTGTTGCTCCGCTTTGAACCCTCTGGAATTTTGGCTTCAGATCCGGGTGTATTTGCGGCAATTCCTCGCCGTGCCTTTGCTCCCGTACCCGTTCTGTAGTTGTGTGTATTCACGTTCACCCGTAAGTCCCATTTCCTTGTGTAGCTCAGTTTTTCCTTTATAGAGAAGTTAAAACCACCCACAAGCCCGGCTGTTGTCAGCCGGACGATTGCTTATGAAACAAACCGGGTAGCTGAGAAGCATTTTATAGTAATGGGGCGAGATTGCTGACGACAGGATAGGGATTTGGACCAGCGACCGGCTCCAAAGCCAGCGGTGTTCGGGTGAACGGCTTGTTCACGTGTACCTGTAGTCTCTCCAAGGGCACCACCGTTTTACTCTGAAATGAGCAGTTTTCATAGTGAACATAATTAGAATGAAGCTCACACTTGGACACCACAGAACAGAGTTCGGCAAACTGTGGCCACTGGCCAGGTCCCACCCACGCCTGTTATTGGAGGAGCTGAGGGTGGTTTTTGTATTTTTAAATGGTCACATTTTAAATGGTTATGTAAGTACCTACATAATTTCTATTTCATCTCCTGGCCCTCAGAGCCTAACATATCTGTGATCCTATTAAGGATCCAGAGAAGAGAGCCGGAAGGCGCGCACTGCAGTTGGCCCATGTGGAATTGTTAGTGTTTGAAGGTTTTGATCTACAACAATGTTAGTTTCATATGGTTCAATCTACTATGAGATTCTTCTTTCAAAATGATTACAATTCTGACATGTTGGAGAAGTCATTCGTCTGGAAGATGCACGCACAGGGACACGCTCAGTTTTTACCACTTTGGGGAGTGACACATCTGTCAGCCGGGGCCTTTCCAGAGCTTTCCAGAAGGCTCCGCGCTGCACAGGCTCGTGTTGTCCAGCAGTTGCAAGGAAGCTCCTCTTCTTCACTCGACTGAATAAGTCCCGAGCTCTCTAGGAGAAAATTCTCCTCTTCCCTTTACTGGGTGCCGGGAACGTGTGGCCACCCCCAGCGTCCCGGTGGCTGCGGCCGCTGCCTGAGGCCTCTGCGGAGCTCGTCACTTGTGCCTTTGTGCCCAGGTGGCAGGGAGCCTGCGCGGCTGCCTTTCCAGGGGCAGCCGTCTGCCTGACGCTGCCTGACACGTCTTCCCCAGGAATGGAACGTGGTTCGCACCCTCTTACAGTTTTCATCTCTGGTTTTCCCAGTGTTGCTGCTCCCTCGGTCCAAGGCATCGACGCTGCCATTGATCGTCTGGTTTGCTCTGCATCCTCTCCTCCGTCCCTCCCTGTACCTCGCTTCTCCTGGCTATCGGGGAGCTTCTGCAGTGGCCACTCTAGGCAGAAGGGACTTCCCGCCCGGTGGCCGGTTGACTTGGGGCCTCCGTGCCAGGCCGGAGTGTGAAGAGGCCACACTGTGCCCTGGGGAGGGGACCCAGTTCAGAACAAAACAACATTCTCCAGAGTTCATAATCGTGTCATTAAGAGTGGTCAGAACCGTCGTCCAGCCTGCATCCTGCTGCCCTCTGGGCTGCTTTTGAGGCTTGGATGTCAAACTGGAGTTTTAATTTTCTTTCTGTTCTGGGATCATTGTTCTGCCTTTCAAGGCTTTCGGGGCAAGACGCTGTTCTTCGGTGGAATGTGGAAAGGCATCCACCGGGCACCAAGTAAGAAGTAAATACTAGAGCTGACCTTTCCTGACTTTTTGTACAGATGTTTGTGCCTGTGTTGATACCAGAGTTTTAAAATTAGAACATGTGCCACATAGCAATGTTTTGCTCAGTGACAGCGTATACAGTGGTGGTCCCATACGATCATAGTCGCTTATTTTCACTCTACCTTTTTTATATTGAGATGCACAAATACCGTTGTTACAGTTGCCTGCCGTGTTCAGTGTGGTAACACACAGTACAGGCGTGTAGTTGAGCACCAGGCAGCCCAGGTGTGCGCAGGCTCTGCCGTCTAGGTCTGTGTACGTGTGCTGTGCGGGGTTCCCATGAGGACAGAATCGTTGCACGTGGCCTTTCTCAGAGCACATCCCTGTTGCTAAGTGACGCGTGACTGTATCCCACTATATTCCAGGAGTTACTAATAAAACGGGACTCTTGGTTACTACCGTTGGCCCCTGTCTGTTCCCAGAGCAGCCGCGGCTCTGACCCCGGCTGCGGGGTCTGGACTGCGGAGGGTCCCCAGACTGTGCCCGGCAGCCTTTGCCTGCGGGTCTAACCTGTGTGCAGCGGCCAAGCTCGTCCGACTGAGGTCAGCTCTGATCCTGCTGTTTCCCTGCGGGAAGTGTCGGCGGGTCCCCACTAGCCCAGAAGGACACCCTGATACTTGAGTCCTCTGCGTCTTCTTTCCCGGCTCCTTATTTTTAAGAGCATCGCTCAGGATTAGTGATTGTTGTTGTGTTGTTAGTGTGGTTACTGTCCAGCGGGTATCTTACGCCAGGCCACGCGGGCTGCTCTTGCCAGGGCTCACGCTTTGCCCTGGAGTCTTGTGCCTTCGCCGGGCCGTGCTGGCCCGTCTGGAACGCCCACCCGTCTTCGGACGAGCTGCTGAAGCCTGGCTTGCTGTAGGGTGCGGCGGAGTCTCCTCCTCTCCCAGGAAGTTTCCCGGCCGGAAGTGCGCCCTCCTGAAGCCTGCGTCCCAGATCCCGTCTGTCTTCTGGCGAGTGTCCACGCTTTGTCGGAACATTTCCTCTCCTCCTCTGTGAGTGAGAGCCCTCTTCTGTCTGTGTGAAATGCTCAAATACCTGTGGCCTCACCTTGGGCTCAGGGCTGGACCTGTCCTCGGGAAGCCCCTGCAAAGCAGAGTTGCAGACCCGCGTGGGCCCAGGCCGGGGCGTCGTCAGGGCTCATGGGGTGGCCCCCGGGCTGCTCACCCGTCCCGGCTGTCCTGCCTCTCCCTCCCTCTCACGCAGAGGCGGGCACTTCCTCGCTCCCTGCACTTAACAGAAGGTGCCGTTGAGAAAGTTCGAACAGTGGCAGGTGCACACGGTCCCTCCTCTGGCCTTTCCTCCTGACGCTCCTGCTCCCTCTGAGGAAAGGTGGGGTTTTGTGTGAGCTGCCCCTCCACGCCACACGGCCTGTGTTTGCTGCATGTGTTTTCCCTCGAATTGGGTGAACTTTGCAAAGTTCCTCTCATCGTCCCCATTTCACAGACGGAGAAACAGAGGCTGAAACAACAGCTCCTCAGAGCCGAGTTGCAGTTGGAGCCCAGGTTTGTCACCAACGCGTGAATTGCGGCTAACGCGGCTTTTCCGCCTGGGGATCGGCGAACCACACAAAACTTGGTGGTCAGGTTGTGATCAGGACTCACAGCAACAAAACCTCACACCCGCCTTCTAGCCACTGGACGGCCGATTTAGACCTGTCAATAAATAGAGAAAAACCAGAGCATGCGAACTTGAAAGAGTAAGGAGTTTTTGTTTGTTATCATGGACATCGGGATTTGTAAACTGTTACTTTATAGGCAGTCGATGCTGTTGAGTTGGGAGCAGAAAACACGTCACTGGATGACTTTCTTCTTCCCAAGGTGGAGACTCAAAAACGGAGACACAATTGCCCTCTCAGTCCCCACATCCTGCTCCATCTTTGCTCACAGAGCTTTGGGTGGACTCAGTGGCCTGGTGATCAGCCTCAGCGATAGACTGGGGGGGTCTGAGCCCTGCTGTCTCCGCACTCCTTGTAACAAGTGTCGTGTAACCTACTTCTGGCCACTGAGGCCTGAGAGTAAGTCCATTGGGGTGGACTGGGAAAGCATTTATTGTCCTGACAGAACGTGACAAATGAGCCTACCAGTGCTCTTCCTCGCTTTCCCCTTCTTTCTGCCATGGATGCTGATGAGATGGCCTGAATGTATGGCAGC
>CM052449.1:114510-125916 GCA_028533085.1 Varecia variegata | reverse complement strand
ACGAGACTTTGGTGTCGGTGTTCTCATGTCTCCTCATCGTCTGCGCTTCACGGTCGGGGAAGCTGGGGCGAGGCGACCCACCCAAAGGGGAGGGGTTGGGGACAGAACTCAAACCCAGGTGGCCCAGCCCTAGGGTCCTGGCTCTCACTGGTCTGGAGTGTGTGGTGGTGACGAAGGTGGAAGATTCTGCCAGGAAGGCGCATCTGCAGGTGCGGCAGGTGGGCCGGCGTGGGGGCAGACGGGTGCTGGGACGGTGGGTCACAGGCCTCCAGCAGAGTTGGTAAGAGCTTGGGCTGGTGACAGTGTGGGGACCGTGGAGGTGAAGGGAGGAGACTCAAACATCGGTGACTTTGAGGACGGGTCAATGGCGCCGGGCCCCTGACCAGTCGTGGGAGCCGGGGAGGGGCCGGATCAGAGATACCTGGGGTGTCGCTGAGATGCCCGCCTGACCGAGTCAGGGGAGTTCTAAAGATCTGGGGGGAGGGTGATGGCTTATCGTCACAGAGCCCTGTTTTGTGACACTGTGACCAGCCAGCACCGTGGGGCTTAGCCTGGGAATCTGGGGAAGACTGTCTAGGAACAAGACGCATGTACATGTGTCCTCTGGGGTTTCTGTGCATCTAGGGCCCCCACACCTGTTTGTCTTAGGGGGTGCTGGGCCCACGCCCGTTTGTCTTAAGGGGTGCTGGGCCCACGCCCGTTTGTCTTAGGGGGTGCTGGGCCCATGCAGGTCTCTGTTGGACGCAGTTTGTGGCTCAGGTGGTCACAGTCCTGTGTCAGCTCGTCATCTTCCAGCTTGAGGATCCGCGTGAGAACAGGAGGGGATGGGCGGGGTCTGCGGTCAGGGGCCACCTTTGTTTCAGGTCCCTGGCTGTGATTCCCGACTTCCGCTTTCCTTCCTGCCCGAGTTTTGACGTGGAGAGCGGTTGTGGCTGGAGACGGGAGAGTCTGGGTTGCTTTGTGCACACATCCTGCCTCCAAGGAAACACCCTGTTCCCGGGCTGAGTGCCGGCTTCTCCGCTCCTGCGCCTTTCTGAGGCCGGATCCTGCCCCGGCGTCTTCTCCGAGGCCTCTGGCAGGCCCCGGCTGAGGGTCCCGGAAGGGACGGCAGGTTGTCCCGGGATAAGTAGCCGATGCCTTTGTGGGAGAAAACCCTGACGTGGAGGAGCGAGCACAGAGCTTGCAGTCTGGGCTTGTGTTTTCCAGCCGTCTCCGCTAACGGGACGTTTTCCTCTGTCCACCTTCCCTCTCTCCTGCTCTCCTTCCGTTCCTCCTCTTCCTCCTCCCTCCCTCCCTCTTGTTGGTCCCCCCCTTTCAGAAGAGCTGCTAATTGTGCGGGGTTAGTAACTGTAACTGTACTTGTTCTGGTCTTGGATTATGGTTTTCAATCTAGATTTCTCAGGGAAAGGCAACATGGGCAGGTCCCGTGAGCATTGGTTCTATGTGGAGTTTGCAGGCTACGTGGGGAAGACTTGTCTGTCCTTGTCCTCAAACCTCTTAAAAACTGCTAGGAAACAACATGCGTGTGTGGACTGAATCCTGGCTCAGTCATCAGCGGAAGGTCCCCGCGTGTGTTCCTCAGTCTCTCATGTGTGAAGTGGGGATGGCAAAACTCACGTCCACAGGGTGTTGTGACACACAGACGACACTTATCTGACAGCATTTCCTTGTTCTCGTCTAATTAAACGTTTCTTCCTCGTGCTTTGCAATGTCCCAGAAATACGAGGAGGGAGGGGAATCCAAGTGCTGTGTTACGTTGCTTTTTGTGTGTTTATTCCATTTCTGCACAGGAACCGTGTGTGGTAAATGTTATTTGGTTTTTGAGAGGAGAGAACGGAGGTTCAGTGAGGTTTAAAGCAACGTTGCTTTGCCATCTGCTAGATCTGTGGCTACAGGCAAGTTATTCAGCATCTCGCTGCTTGTTCTCGCATCTATGAAACGGGGGGTAATAGTCACTTTCCTTCTTCGCGGGGTGGTTAGAGGATTGAAATGGTTAATATATAGGAAGTCTTAACACGATGCCTGGTGAGCAGTCAGTGTAACATACGTATTAGAAATCATAGCTTGAGTAACCGTTACCCAAAATGCTCGGGACCAGAAGTGTTTCAGGTTTCAGATTTTTTCAGGTTTTGTAATATTTGCATGGTACTTACTGGTTAAGCAACCCAGATCGGAAAACCCGAAATCTGAAATGCTCCAGTGAGTACTTCCCTTGAGCGTCATGTCAGTACTCAGAAAGCTTTGGATTTGGGAGCATTTGGATTTTGGATTTTCTGATTTGGGATGCTCCACCTGTATTATTATTAAGAAAATGGCCAAATGTCTTCTAAGCCACTATGTGGTGGAATCAGTATTGATTCATAGATATAACGTGTTGAAATAGGATTTCACTGTAATTTTTGAAACTTAGAATGGATTTGGTTTTTAGGCAGAAGAATTGAGGATGTGATGTTAGAAACATCAGGAAAAATTCCAAGGGTTTCGAGAATGTGGGGAGACCCAGAGAGCTCCCGAGATGATTAGGGGGCAGCGTAGAAGGAAGCTCTGTGCTGCTCAGACGTGGCTGCAGACGCCGTTTCCTAATTCTTGGCTGTGATGCTTCCTTCTCCTGCAGTGGTTGGGGAGAGGTAAGCCCTGCAAAGGGGGTCTTTGGAGCCTCAGTTTCTCCAGCTCCAGCCCTCTTTGTACTTCCCGAAAGAGGCAGTGGAGTAGAACGTTCATCCAAGAATTCTGGAATCATTAGACCAGGACTGGAGCCCGGGCTCTGCGGTTTTTTTAGCTCCTTATGTTACGCAAGTTTCTTACCCTTGCTGCAGCTCCATGTCCTGTGTGAAACACGGAGAAAAATGAAACCTACCTCCTGGGATTTGCATGAGACTGACAGAGTTGGTGACCAGGGTGTGGAGCCTGGAGGAGCCCTCGACAGGGTGGTAACTGTCACTCAGGGCCCTGTCCCCAGGCTTGGCCAGGACCCCAGGCCCAGTAGCTGAGCCCCAAGTGGACCACCGGGGGCGTCCCCCTTGCTGGTGAACCCTGACCACAAGTGTACAAGACCCCTGGCTCCTAGCACTGTCTCAGCCAAAAATCCAGCATGGAGTTCGGGTTTCCTTTGAGGTATCCATTCATCTGCCTCTCCTTCCCCTTAAAACGTGTCTTAGGGCTTGGAGGAGAACAGAAATGGACGTAGTTTTTTCATCATCTTTTGGGTTCAAAACACCCCATTCCGTTTCCCCCAATACTGCAGGACGGGACTGTCATATCCAGCAATGAGGCTGTTTAAGCAAAGTCACATGACAAACCAACAACTTCACACGTGTGGTCTGTGCCAGGCAGAGATTGTCCTCGTTAACTTCATCTGTCCCCAGTACCAACAGAGGACAGGAGAGTCAATGATGAGTTTCTCTAAGAAAAATTAGCAAGTGTGACAAACGTGAGCCAGGTTCCTCAGCATCGCGGATCGAGAGATCGGACCCCGTGTGTCCTGACTCGCACTGCAGTGCTCTTCCAGCGAGGCCCTCGCCCTCCCCCTCTGTCCCCAGAGCCCGAGGTGTCCCTGCTGCCAGGTGGGACAGCCCTGCAGTGGCCCTCGTCTGACAGGGGTTCAGCAGACGACCCTGTCAGTCCCGTGGGGAAGCTTGCGATCTTTTATTCAAAAACTCACACATTCCGCTTCGGAGGAAATCGTTTTCCATGGCCAATTTAGCAAGATCCTCGCTCTTTAGTTTCCTTTAATAATCTTGTTTAAAAAAAACACCCAGAACCGGAGAAGATCATCTGTTTTGTGAGTTAGCTCATCTCTTACGTTTCTCTAATGGGCGCGTGAGGGCCGGTCACGCACAGGAGGCTTCGTCCCCTTCCTGTGGGATTGTTCTGTTTGGTCAAGTCCCTGCCCCGGCATCTCTCAGTTGTGGATTTGGGGTCTCTTGGGGTGTAGAACTGATGAAGAACGTCATCTTTGCTCCACGAACAGGCACCGTGAGCCACTTTCCATACACTGCCAAACTGTCCCAACAGGACTCCTTGTGCTTAAGTTCCTTCCTCTCTACGGGAAATCCTATTAACATGTTCTCTGAGCTGTAGAGTAAAATCTGTCAAATACAGCACGGAAAGCAGATGGTGCTGCTGTCTTCCTGTTCGCAAACTCTAACCCTGGTGGTCTTAGTAAAACTCAGCTTTGTCACCTTCTTCAGCCCCGAGCTTTGTTTACGAATAGAGGACACACGGGGCGGGGGGTGGCGGGGGTGGGTACTACTTTATTTTATTTTTTAAAGATATGTGTGTGTGTATATCTCACACACACACACACACACACACACACATATACAGCTTCATATACCTACTTTTTCAAATAGAAAATAACTCTTTTGCTGTGAATGTAAAAATACTTCATGCTCATTATAAAAAATTTTAGATAAATCAGCAACGTGTAAAACATTAGAAGATATTTTTCTAAATCCAGCCACCCAGAGTTTACCGCCGTTAACATTCTCATGAGCTTTTCCATTCATTCCTTTACCAATCATTGATATGTATTGATCATCTGGTGTGTGGCGGTCACTGGAAATATATTGATGAATGAAGCAGACATAGTCCCTTCCCTCAGAGAGGGAGAGAGAGACATTAAAAAGATTATACAAATTTAAAAAACATATATGGAATTTTATACAAAGGACAGAACACTAACAAGGTTAAATCTCATATAAACTGGCTATTTAAAAAAAAACAAAATAGAATAATATCCTTACTGACGATGAAAACATACCAAAAGTCATCCTCAAAAAGATTAAAACTATAATAACTATTTCAAAAGAAGGTAACAGATTATTATAAAATTATATGAGGTGAAAGAACAGCGTAAATCTGAATTGGAGAAACTCAGAGACAAGGCAACAGAACTTGAGAAGAAACTAGAAACTATAAAAAATCATTTTAGAAATAAATTATAAGTTAGAAGGAACACAAAATCAACTAAAAACCACAAATATTACCCTAATAGAAGTAGAGGGCAAAAGGGAGGAAAAAGTAAAAAAAAATCAAAAGGAAATGAATTCTCTTTCCCTCTCAAAAAAAAAAAAAAAAAAGAAAAGAAAATTTGGGAAACATTGATAAATACTAAAGCTTAGACAAAACAAATCCAACATACAGGTAATAAGAGAGAAGAAAACTAAAGCAAAGGGGTGGTATAAATACTATATTTTAAGAAAACTTCCCTGAACAAAACGTATGAAACCACATTTTGAAAGAGCAAATCATATATTTTAGAATTTTACCTTAGAACAATCCATGCCAGGATCATCTACGAAAACTATTGGATTAGGAAAAAAAGGAAAAAGTCCTTTGGACACATAGACAGAAACAGAAAAACAGCAATAGAGAATTAGATTGTTCTTAGACTTTTGGACAGAAACTCTGTGCCAAAAGAAAATGGAACAGCATGTTTAAGGTCCTCGAAAGAAAATTTGAGCCAAGATTTTTATATCTAGCAAAACTGACCTTCAGGGATAAAGAGCACAAACTTCTGAACATGCAAGAAGTCCGTGGAGGGGAAGATATTGCTCCCGTGAGCTCTTCCAAAGGAGTTTGCTGGAGAGTGAGTTTCAAACACCAAAAATAACTGGGGAGATACAAGGCTGGGACATCTCAAGGTAAGAGCAAGGCAGCTGTCAAAGATTCTTAGAGCATGTTTTAGGAGCCAGCGTGAGAGTCTCCTACTAGCCAAAAAATAAGATTTGCAAATATGTTTAAATCTATGAGGTCATGATACTTTAAAAAAAATTATTGGTTAGTTTGTCAGGTTAATAGAACACCAATTCATTATCTTGAATGTAGTTAGGAAAGAATCAAGTATTTATCCTGCCTTACTTATCTGCATAACCAAGTGATAGATGAAGGGAAGCATCTCCTGAAATTATTCTACCCAATAGATGAATTAAATGAGAGAATTAGAATATCACCATTTCCGTCCCCTGTGGATTCAGTGGATCTAGGCATTGACTACCAACAGCTGCCAACGTTAGAGACGAGTGAAAGCCAGATATCGTGTGTTTCCTGATGGAAGATGGAACCACGAAATGCGCTGGATCCATTCTGCTCAAGCCTCTGAATCCACCTGCCAATTTGCAGTAGATTCGGAAATTGAGATTGGAGGACGAGTTAGACACGCACCAGCGAAGTCCACACTGTGGAGGGTCCATAGCTCAGACAGCCCAGATTCTGTAACAAACTCATTATAAGGAAGAGGAAAGGATGGAGGGGTGTGGGTTAAATATGACTTACAAGAATTATCAAATTTCTAAAAACAGACAACACTTAACTACACTGACCAGAGTAGTACACTTGGGTGATAAAATCAAGTGCTAAGATGTGATTACCATAAATTCAAGGATCTGCTGACTTTGGAGGAAGAGAAGAGGGAGTGGGTGGAGGACAAACAAAGCCTGTTTTTTTGGTCTGGTGGTAGTTACGATAGTGTTTTCTTTATAATAATAAGCTATTTGCCTTGTGTGGTTTTCTCAATCTGTGTTTTATTTTACCATAAGAAGTTTTAAATTGATTGATTGGTTGATTGAGACAGCGTCTCTGTCTGTCACCCAGGCTGGAGTGTGGTGGCTCGATCGTAGCTCACTGCAGCCTCCAGCACCTGGGCTCCACCTGATCTTCCCACCTCAGCCTCAGCAAGGACTAGAGGCACCCAGATAATTTTGGTTTTTTGTAGAGATGAGGTCTTGCTGTGTTGCCCAGGCTGGTCTTCAACTCCTGGTTCAAGCTGTCCTCCCGCCTTGGCCTCCCAAACTTGTAGGATTATAGGCGTGAGCTGCCACGCCTGGCTCTTAAAAATATGTTTATGACAGAATGACTCTGTACATACTGCCTTTCTCCCAGCTTTTTATTAAGATAATTTTCAGGCAGAAAAATCGAAAGCATTGTCTAGGAAATACCAATGTACTCATCATACTGTTTTTTTTTTTTTTTTAAATTCAGTGACACATAGAAAAGATCTTTCTATGTAATTAAATATAGAAGCATCCTCACTTTTAAGTGATGCATAGTATTCTATTGTAGGATGTGGTACTTCATTTAACACACTGATTGCAGTACTGGGAAAAAAATTTTTTTCCTTGGGGCCACAGTGTTTTATTACAGAAATAGAATAAAAACTTCAAAAGCAAAATGATCCTTTCTAATTTAATGAAAAATTTGTTATTTTTCGTTGTTTTCTGTGCTTGAGTTATATGCAGTGAAATTTACTTGTAACAATAAGGACATCAACAAGACACATGAGTTTCATATGCCTCACAAGGCCCCAGCATCAAAACTAGGGCGAGTTAAATACAACTTACACAGCAGCTAACGTGTTAACCAGTTTCTTCCTGATGGACATTTAACTTGTTTCTGATTTCCTTCCTAATAGAAATCATGCTGCTTATATGTCCTTATGATAAACCCCTAAAATCTGCTCTGTCACAGCGTAAAAGTGCACCTGGTGGTGTCTGTGAATGAGCAGGTACCAGCAGAGGCTACAGCTGCAGCCTCTATTGATTAGCAGAGCCCCGGTAACCCAGGGAGGGCGTAGATCTCAAGGAGAAAAGTGGATTTCCCATAGCAGGGTCCTCACAGAGCATCGAGCCTCCCTCGGATCAATTCAGGTTTCATCCCTGTGTCTTCTGCAGCCTCATTTGGCTGCTGTGGGTGTAGCTGGTGTATAATTTGTCCATTGCCACAATGATGCTACAGAATGAAACAGCCTACAATTCCGTGGCTTAAACAATAGTCATTAGTGTTTTGGGATGGCCGGGTGGTTCCTCCGGCAGTGTCTGCTGGGCTCACTCGTGTGCCTGGTGTCAGCTGCAGGACAGCGGACAGATCCGATCTCCACAGCTGCCTCCCACGTGTAGGGTGTTTGGGTGGCACCGGCTGGTCTTCCCGCCCAGGGCTCCCGCATTCTTCCAGCCAGCCAAGCATGTTCTCACGGCAGGAGCACGGGTCCCGTCCTTGTCAGGGGGCTGGAAACGGACTCGCGCTTTTTGAGCGTGTGTGTCGTCCCGTTTGCTAACATCTAACTGACCCAAGCACGACCAGCTGGGCTCAGAGCCAGTGGAAGGGGACTGCGGAGCCACCGAGCGCAGGGCGAGGGTGCAGAGAGGCGATTGATTGGGGCCATCACTGCAGTCGGCCCCTGCAGCTGGTCAGTAGCATGTTTTAAACGGGCACTTCCTAGAAGCATTGAGCATCGTGTTACTTCTGAACTGCCTTTCAGAAATAATGTTGATGCCTTTGAAATGTGAAAATTGGGGGTCAGGTGTTTTTGTGGGGGAAGCATGAAGCTTCTTCATTTAAAAACTTTCTGGTTAAGGGTTGTAAAGGTAATAACCCTTAA
The DNA here is from genome assembly GCA_028533085.1 of Varecia variegata. Taxonomy (NCBI): domain Eukaryota; kingdom Metazoa; phylum Chordata; class Mammalia; order Primates; family Lemuridae; genus Varecia; species Varecia variegata. The sequence continues at coordinate 117,539 of CM052449.1, read as the reverse complement.
ATATAAAAATCTGCAGCTAATGTTCTATCTTGAAAATATTTCTTTTCCAGTTGTTGGCGTTTTCCCCCGAGATACTTTTCAGAAAACAGGCTTTTTCCTGTCTGTACATATTTTTCTTTGTTGGATGGTGTTCTTGGAATTGGTTTTGAAATCTCACTTGGAGAACCTTGAATAAAATAGGATAAAGAGCTAGAATCACAAATCAATGTCCTGTGTGTTTTTGCTTAACATATAGAAATTAGAGATACGATTGGTTACTGAGCCTTTTTGTTGCTGCAGCTTTTTTCTCTACATTTTAAGTTATGTGACTGGTAAATTTAGGCTCTTCCAGAACAGTAATTTTTAGTAGCAAGTGTGCAGTGCTCGTGTGTATAGATGGCAAGAAATTTATTACTAGTGACGGTTAATGTCCCCAAAATTAAAAGTTCAAGTTCATTCCCAAGGGTGTGATGTTATAGACCAATTCAGTGTGCACCTCTGCTCTCTTCTGTGCAGCAATGAAAAAAATTGTAGTAAAACTTTGCTTATATGTATACTTATCAAATACTCTTCATTGTGTGTATGTCACAAAATTATATGCATTGTGCTTTAACTGAAGCTGTGTGTATTGTGCTAAACAGGCAATTTAAAGGATTTTTCAGAGTAAGTTTATTGTTGAGTTTTGCTTTATTTTCTGGCTTTAGAACCCGCCCCCAGAGTGAGTTAAGATTTCACACATGTTCTCAATTATTCTGTTTTGCTTCTCTGAGCTGTGAGGAAAGAGAAGACTCAGGTTTTGCCGTCCGCAGTCGAGCCCCCGCTTTGTTCCCAGTTTGTGTGTGCATCAGCACGCTGGACAGACTTCAGAAGAGCTCCAATGATGTAGGAATTGTCCTGCAGCGTTCACTAGTTCAGGCTATTTGAGTCCCAGTAAACAGCGGTCACGAGCCTGGTCCTTGGAGGTAAACAGCCGACAACAGCTAGTCGCTCGCCTCCAGTGTGATCTCTGATGGGTGACCCGATCCTCTGTGCCTCGGTTTCTCAATCTGTAACCCTGACGTAATAATAGTACCCTTTTGTAGGCTTGTTGGGAAGTGATAAATGAGATAAGCCTTATGAAGAACCTACTTAGCACAATGCCTGGCACATAATAAACATTCAGGAAGTGTTACGTAGTGTTGGTATTGTAATAAACCCTGGTCATCTGATATAACTGCTTCATCTTATAGATCCGAAAATAGGGTTGAGTTCTTTTTTTTTATTTCTTTTTTGAGACAAAGTCTCACTGTGTTGCCCAGGCTAGAGTGCCGTGGCGTCAGCCTAGCTCACAGCAACCTCAAACTCCTGGGCTCAAGCCATCCTCCTGCCTCAGCCTCCCGAGTAGCTGGAACTACAGGCACAGTCACCATGCCCCGCTAATTTTTTCTGTATATATTTTTAGTTGTCCAGCTAATTTTTTTCTATTTTTTTAGTAGCGACAGGGTCTCGCTCTTGCTCAGGCTGGTCTCAAACTCCTGAGCTCAGATGATCCTCCTGCCTCAGCCTCCCAGAGTGCGAGGACTACAGGCATGCGCCACTGCGCCTGGCTAGGGTTAAGTTCTTAAAGTAAGATTGAATCAGTATGTACTTGTAGATGGATCTAATTCTGGAATGCAATGTATACTTCAAAAGTGTTCATCAGCTAATATAACCCTGCAGATTTTCAAGAGCAAGCACATGCCAACAGTGTTCTGACAGCCCTTCCTGTGCTTGGCAGGTTATGATGATGATTTCAGTAATGGCAGAAAGAATGCTTTCATTATAATTGCAATTCTTCTCTCCTTTCTTGGACTCGGCCTACTACTTGTGAACATTTTCGGACGAAGTCTGGACAGGGCAGAGAAAAGATAGAGAAAATGTGGGCCACCAAAATTTATTAGGTACTTATGTTGGGTGTGCAAAGATCTCCAAGAAACTTTGCTTTTTTTTTTTTTTTTTTTTCCCAGAAATCTTACAGCCTAGCTGAGAACACAGGTCATATGTGCAAGAAAAAAGTAATAGCAGTGAACATTTATTGGCTGTTTAGGGTGTGCCGGGCTCTCAGCAAAGCAAGCAACCTGTGATGTGTCACTTGATGCTCGTAGTTGACGGTGACCACAGTTTGCAGTTGGACAAGACAGTCGAATAGGCTCACAGACACACGTATGGATTAAGACCATACAGGACTTAAGTGTCGAATGAGTTAGGAAGACATGATAACCCTGGGCTGAGGTCACAATTGTCAAAGTTGGGGAGTTAGGGGTGGCTAGAACACCCCCTAGGAGTGTGGAAGGAGGCCCACTACTTGCACTTTTTGGGTGGAGACCAGGGGTGATACGTGTCTTGGCCTCCCTGTGCAACAAAGAACATCTCACTCTGCAAAGCTTTCGAACACCCTACCGAACACACACGTTGGCGAACACGTGTTTGTAATTATATCTCAACCTAGAAGTTCTAAACATGGCTTTAATATACACTGTACATTCCAGAAGTGAACACTCCTTGTCATTTAAAGATAATTGTATTTAATATTTTTTTGGAATTTTGTAAGAATTGTTCAGGATTTTGGAATGGATGTTATTGACAGCAATGCAAATCGTGTTGTCTGAGTTGTCGATACAGCACGCACCTCTGTCTGCATCTACAGCTGCTGCACTGACAGCAGTTCTCAGCATCTGATGACTGTTTCGTTGATGAATTCCACTTCCGGACAGTAGAGGGGTTACTAGCTATCTGCTATAGAAAGGGGGTGTCGGGTCTGGTAGGCCTGCGCTGGGTGAGAGTTCGCAGGAAAGCAGCTACAGGAAGGTAATGGAGGATTTGGGTGAATGAGAGGTTCTGGAATCAGTTGAGTCTTAGGTAGTCAGTGGCTGAAAGAAATTAATTCCGGAGGTTTGGGGCGGGGCGGTGGTTGTGAGCAGAGCGGAGTCTGTGCCGGGTTGTGGATCTAAGGTGGATCTGGGAGGACGAGGCCGGTGGCCGAGAGAGGAGCTGTGGAGCCAGCCGTGCGCAGTGCTCAATGTCTGGGTGAG
>CM052449.1:96607-114410 GCA_028533085.1 Varecia variegata | reverse complement strand
TTTAGCAGCGTTTTATTTAATTCATATCTAAAATATCATTTCGACATGGGATCAGTATTTAAAAGTTATTAATGAGATATTTTACATTTTGCCGTGCTAAGGATTCAAAGTCAGCATGCATTTTACAGCCACGGCACCCAACTCGGATGCGAAATACTCATCAGAAATACTTGATCTGTATTGAGATTTCGTAAAATTTAGAGTTGAAAAAGTACTCGCCTAAGAAGTTTCAAACTTACTTAACTATTTCCCATTAAGAGTCAAATATCAGTTTACAAATTTACATCTAAGTTAACTGCAGTTAAAGTGTTCTGTAGCTCTGTGTTGCTGCTAATAGCTGTGTATCAGACGGCACGGCTGTAGATTGTTCTTAAAACCGTACATGTACACAGTGTTTTCCCGTCTTCTAAGTGCTGCTTTTACGTTTACTCAGGTCATTGTTTGTGTAGAATAGTCCACACCACTGAGTCCCGCTCACACGCTGTTTTGCTGGATCCAGACTTACTCATCAGGGATGTGTAAGAGCCTGGGGAAAAATAGTCTGCATGTTTGTGCTTCATCCCCGGGGCCGGGAAATGCCATGCACATTGTAGGTGTTTAATAAATGTTCACCTACCTAAATCTTATGTAGTCCTCAAATTGCAACTTAAATTTCACTTTCTGAGGAAAGTATTTCCCGACTCTCCAGTCTGGCACGTATTCTTTGATACATTTTTTCATGCAACTGAGTTATTTTCTTCCAGAATGTACTTACACACTGATTTGAGTAATTTTGTGATTAATAGCCTTCTCCCTAACCAGGCTGTAAGTTTCACCAGGGGGGAAATGGGGTCTTATTCACTAAAGCATCCCTTGCTCCCAGCGCAACGTACGACATACGGCAGGTGTGGAGTGAGTGTTGGTTAGATAGTAGCACAGGGCCATTTATAATATGACATCATTAGCAGAATATTTAATTCTTAACTTTATAGAAGTTGGAGTTTGTTTCAGATCAGGGAAACAGGAATACTTTAAGACTCTAAAAAGCGTGGTCATCCCTGGGTATTTGCAGGGGATTGGTTCTGGGAGTCCCCATGGTCACCAGAATCCAAGGATGCTGAAACCCCTCACACAAAGTGGTGTATGTGTTCCACGCACATCCTCCCGTATGCTTCGAATCATCTCTAGAGTATTTGTACTACCTAACACAGTGCGAAGGCCGTGTAAGCAGTTAGACTGTGTTGTTAGGGAACAACGGCAGGGACAGTAAGTCTGCACGTGGTCCGTACGAAGGCGACCATCAGGGCCCGGACACACTTTGGAGCTGAGGTTGGCCGGTTGGATCCACGAATGCAGAACCTGAGGATGCAGAGGGCCGATTCTCAGTTTTTATTCAAGCCTTTTCAGAATACTCACATGAGCCTTTTCTTGGCTTTCTGTCCACTGGTATTCATTTTCTTGAATTGCCTCATCTCTGTGTCTGCATATAATTTAAGGTGCACTGAAGACAAAAACTAAAAACAAAAAAGGAAAACTGAATTTTGAAATGCTTTTAAGGAGTTGAGGAGGAAGGTGGTTTAGGGCAAAGAAAAAGGTGCATAGAAGAAGCATCTCTTGCTGTTTCAGGATAGTTAAAAATAAGCCCACCCTTTTACTCAGAGTAATGAGCCCAACCCACAATATGTGAAAACAGAATTAAAAGTGTATCGTGGATCAGTAGAACAGGTTGTCAGGTCATTATCAGAATCATAAAGTTGGAAGTAATGACCATTAAAGGTTGCTAGTTTGGAAAGGTTAGATTAGAATTTAGAGTTTTTGCAAATATGAAATGTCTGCATTTGAATTATGCTTTAGAAAACCTCTAGCATTTCATCTTTTCTTTTAACTTTTCATGAAAGCATCATATGCATACAGAGGTGTATACAGAAGGATGTTGCTTGGTGCGTTTTCACAGCCAGATCAAGAAACACTGTATCGCCGCTAATTCCCAACATCCCAGAAGCTTCCCTCGTTTCTTTCCGCCCCCGCCCACTATCCTGACGGAGGTCGGTTTTTTCCTGTTTTTGTGCTTTATATAAATGGAATCATGCAGTGTCCGTTTTTGACTTGATATAACAGATTATCATTCTAAGTGACATTCCTGATAGCACCTGATGGAGAACAAGATCTGTTTTCAGTTTTGCTTACTGTGTATTTAATTTGGTAAACTTTGAGTTTACCAGAGTCCAGATCTTCATTATTCCTTTAAGAAATTTTGTGTGTAAATGCAAGTGTGTGTGAGTGTGCCCCAGCATGTGTGTGCACATGTATGTATGTACATGCTTTTAAAAGTGTTACTCAGATCACGCTCCTGTGCATGTTGTTCACCTGTTGGTGACACCTCTGAAAGCTCCTCTCGTGTGAGCTCACGTAGACCCCGACAGCAGCAGAGCATGTCATCGTACGTGTGTCGTCCTTTAGTGAGCCAGCCGTCCACTCGACAGTCCGTCCTTACTGCTCTTTCGATTTTAGAACAATAGACTCCATGTGAGTTTATCTGTCAGGCAAATTCCTAGAAGTGGAGTTGCTGAGCAGTGGGGTCCCTGCCTTCGACATTTGCGTAGGGTATTTGTAAACGGCCACCCAAGGGCTTTGCCAGGTTTTACTCCCACCAGCAAGGTTTGAAAATTCCCGTTTCCCGTGTCCTTGCCTTAGATGGCGTGTCACGGAGCTTGTTAATCTTTCCAGTCTGGGATAGGAAATCCAGTTAGGCGTCGTTATTTAAATCTGTTCTTAAAGTTTTGAGTGAGGTAAGTTACTTCTGTTTATTGGACATTTGTGTTTCTCTTGGAACTTGTTCCTGTTCTTTGCTCATTTTCCTATAGGCTTGTTCATATTTTTCTTAATGATTGCAAGGGGCTCTTTCTATATAAAGGAAAATAGTCCTTTTGTTTCATCTGTGGTGCTAATTTTTAAAAATTTATTTTATTTGTCTTTATGGTGTCTATAGCCTTCCCTCCCAGCCCAGAACAGGTGGTTGTAATTTTTATGTGGCAAAATGTACCAGTTTTTTCCTTAGTAGCTTCTGAATTGTGTGTGCATGTTTAATGAGAAAAAGCATTGGAAACTTGAGACAGACAGCTGGATGGCTTAGGCCTGGCATGGGGGAAAACCTCAGTGAATGTTTTTGGGAAATGTGGTTAAGTGGGAAATCAAATTTCAGTCAAAAATGGCATGACCAACTCTAAGTAGATAAAAATGTGGACATTATCTGCCAAAACTTGTTTAGTATTTTTAATAGCTTTTGGAGGGATTTTCACTGCTATGCATTTTTCCTTTTATGCTTCGTTGTTTGGGGTTTTAATTTCTCAAATGATCCCTTTTTTTTAGATTCCAAATTATAACCCATTTCCTGTGCTGTTGCTGACGCCCGGTGGTCCATGTCAGAAGTACTTCCAGGTCAGAGACATTTTCACATATTTCAATGCACAGGAGCAGTTGAATATTAAAACTTAGAAAAAAAAATGATTGTTTTAATGTTAAACTTATGATTTGCTAAAAAATATTGTTTTTGATTTTAATTTTTCTTCACTAATGTAATAGAAAAATGAATCTTAAATAGAAGAATCGGTTGGACTTTCCTATTTGTTTAATAATTACATGACTGCATATGTCTTAATGTAAAAATATTTCAGTTAACTGTGCTAGGAACTTAAAACTGTCAAATTTTGCCATGTAGCATTGTGCATTGTAGCTTGTGACCTATTTAAACGTGGACAAGGAGCAGGTGTTGGTGTGAGTCTCAGAGTCTCGGACTGTGGGGTGTGTTTGGATGGGGCTCCCCAACTCAGTGGGCACCGTGGGCCTGATGCTGATTGATTTCAGGCCTTAGGAAAACTACCTTGATTTTATTGTATGTCCCTTTCTTGGTCTCATGGTAGATTCTAGTCTATACACAGCATGGTGTGGGATTTAATTCTTAGCCTCATAGTAATATAATAAGGAAAAAAAGCAATTGCAGTAACGTTTCAAGTTAAAGATTGTATCAGACTGCAAGTGGCTGATAGATCTGGGTAGATTCCGTATTTATTAGGACACATACTACTCGGCAAGTTCTGTATTTTAAAATATGTAGATTTAAACCATGGACAAATAGATATTAATGTCCCTAAATTTTAAAATTAAACTTATTAAATGTTTTTTTATATGGCACTTTGCATGTTACATTTCAGTAAAATTAAACATAATAAATACCAAGCTCAGTAGAGGTATATGAGTGGGAAGAAATATCCTTTTATTAAGATAAAAAATAGCCAAAAGCAATATGATAAACCTAAGTTCACACAGGAGAACCAGGAACTTAGAGGCCGTCTAATCATCCTGTGATGACTTGGGGAGGGTGTAGATTTTCTTTGTCAGTACATATCAGATAGGTATATTAGTAATAATTTCAGAAAAATCAGTGCAAATACATATGTCCTTTTCAAAAATACATTTTAAATACTGGGAATAATTTTTTAAGGGATCCCTTAGCTTTTAAAATCTCATGTTGCATTGCAAGGTAGACTCAGTATGGAAACAGTGAGGTTGGCAAACATGTAAAATGATGTGTGTTCCTCTGAATCACACATCACTGGAGGTGAACTAGTCAAGTAACTTCTAGAAATTTCTTATTGTTGCTCTACTTTGTTATGCCAATGTTTTCATTCTTCTTGTTGGTACTCAAATTGCTTTATTCCTTGATAGTTATAAGAGATACTGACATAGTTATCTACCATGGTTTTTAAATAACAGCTACTACTCTCGTGTCGGTATAGCATGTGACACATTTTACAAGGAAAGCTGTGTTCTTAGTTCAGTACAGGGTCTTATTCCAGCCATTTTTTTACCTGAAAGTTCAAATGGCAACTCGCGAGGGAGGGTCTGGACCAGTATGTGGGATGAGATATCCCTCTAATCCCTTTCTAACTCTCAGGAGCTGTGACTCCAGGGAGCCTTTTAAAAAACAAACATACCAGAATTTACACTATCACGTGCCTCTAAAATTCCTGTTGACCCTTCAAGATTGAGCTCGTGAGTCCCTTCCAAGCCGGTCTTACCCCCTGATATAGTCAGGTCGTCATCTTGTTTCTGCTGTTGTTTAATATTTTTTCCTTCTGGAACTGACTTGAGGCCCAGCCTATCAGTTACTGAAGGAAATACGTGACATTACTTGATAGCTCACCTGCTTTTTTCCACCTAAACCAATATTCCCAAGCTGGATCACTGACCATATTTATCAGACTTGGCCATAAAAGTCCTAGAGCTCTATTAAAAAAAAAATCATCTTCAGAAGACATTGAGGCTTCACTAAAGAATGAAAACAGCTTAGAAGCTGAGCAGAGAAGAGATCAAGGGAGGAGGTGCCATCTGCAGTCCCAGCTCCTCTGGAGGCTGAGGTAGGAGGATTACTGGAGCCCAGGGGATCCGGGAGCCATGATTGTGCCTGTGAACGGCCACTGCAGTGCAGCCTGGCAACAAGGGGACACCTGTCTCTAAAATAAAAAAATAAAAAAGAAAGAAAGAAATTGAACAGAGAAAATATCCTTGGAATAAGCATATAATTTCCAAAGGTGACTACTTCGAATGTTTTAATTCTTATCTCAACACACAAATTCTGCTTTGTGTGTCCTAAGTAACCATTCATCAGATCTGCTGGGTGTGACATTGGCAATGCCAGGCTGTCCCCTGTCTGGAGTGCCTTTTTCTCCCTTGTCCACTGCTGGGCTCCCCGGCCTTCAAGACCCAGCTCAGCTCTTACTTTTGTGGGAAAGCCTTCCCTGCACCTCTCTCCTCATCCCTGACACTGTACTCTAACAAGACCCTCTGCCCACTCCAGCCAGTGTGAGCTTGTGTAATAGCTTATCCTTTCTCACTGCCCAATCTGATTTTCTTTTTTATAAAACAAATAACATTTTTTATTTACTTTTTATAATTGACAAATAAAAATTGGGTATATTTATTGTGTACAACATGTTTTAAAATATATATACCTTGTGGAGTGGCTAAGTGGAGCAAATTAAGATAGTATTTGGTGTGTCTGTCTTGAGTCCCAGCTCCACTCGGAGCACTGAAGGGAGAATCCTCAGACAGTTAAGCTGAGCGGGGCCTGGGAAACCCTCAGGCAGGTGGACCTCGCTCTCGAAATCACCCCTGTGTCTAAGATCCTGTGCGTCAGCTGCGTGAAGTTGCTGTCCCAGTCAGAATCTTACAAGATTGTGATCCTGGGACCTCCCTGGCCCTGTGACCCAAGCAGTCTTCCAGTAACTTCTGCCTCTTTTGTTCACAGAGAAGTCCTTATCGTTTTTGTCACGTTGAAGGTTTGCTCTCATGAATAATGTCAGGAAGCCAGTTTTATTTTGCCTCTCCTTCCTAACAGGAAAAGAAAAATCTGAGTTTATTTCATTTCCTTAATACTTTGAGGTCTAGTTCAAAAGGCAACATTCCTCAGGGTAGAAGTTTCACTGTTAACTCCTCAGTGGAAATAAGATTGTGTAGCAGAAAAATAGAAAATGAAGAAAATGGAAAGTTTCATGCAAGAACGGGGCAAACATTGGGCTTCCTTGGGCCCGTTTGTCAATTTCCAATTTTATAAGCGCGTCCCGGGAGCAGAGAGACAGCGGCAGGTTATGGAAGAGAGAAGAGTTTGCTGTCATTGCTGACAAGTTTTCTCTGACAAGAGGCTAGGGGTCTCAGCAAAGAGAGAGAGAGGAGGGGAAGCCACATTTGACCATAGGACCTAGTGCAGGTTTGTGTTCGGACGTGGTCTGGGTCATGGGGAGAGTCTGGTTGTGTCTGGGCCTGGGATAGGAACAGCTGTGTGAGTCGTGGAATCGGAGTGATCCTGGCTGATCTGGTTTTGTTCAGGCTTCATGAAAATACTCCTTTTGTTGCAAAGCAAAGAAAACTCAGCTCACAGCGGCTTCAGCAAAATCAATCAATCCATCTATTGGCTCTGAGACGTCCAAGGGTGTGCCGTATTTCAGGCACAGCTTATTTAGGGGTTCGGTCACCAGGGCTTGCCCACTGTCAGTCTCTCGGCTCTGCTTTCTTATTGGTTAGATTCGGGCAGGTTGTCTCCTCGTGGTGACCCCCTGAAGCTCTAGGTTTAAATCTTCTTAATTCAAGAAAGAGAGAAAAGAGAGCACCTCTCTTCTTACCGCTCCAGCAAACATCTCACGATTGGCTTTGTGAGGGTCACGGGCTGTTCCTTGAAGCAGACCCCAGAGCCGTGGGGACTTCCCACTCTGACTGGCTGTGCCGTGGCCACGCGCCCCCCGAAACAGGGGTGCAGACAGCCGAGCCCTGGAATGCAAGCTCCAGTGTTTCTGCTTTGTTGGTTCCGATCACTGCTGTATCCTCGGCACTCAGAGCACATCTGGCTCGTAGAAGGTGCCGGAAATGTCACTGGATGAATGAGTGGGCATGGAGGAAGGCTACTTCCCCAAGAAAATCTGTGGGGCTTTTAACAGAAAGGGAGGAAATACCTGCCGGGCTGTAACAGATGTTTCTCCATGGGGCGTGCCGGAGAGCGACAGTAGTAATGTCAGCTCTTGTCACACTCTTAAACCTGGACTCGTGCCTGCCTCTGGAATAGGAATCGACCTGTCGGATTGGTGTTGGGTCTCCGCAAGTCACACGCAGACAGCGTCCCGCAGGGAGGTGGGGCTGGCGGCAGAATCCCTGGGGGCCCGTCCCGCTGCCAGAACCCCCGAGACCAAGCCTCGTGCTTACTGGCATTTTGCTTATTTGCCCCTCATTGACTTTGCTTGTTTTGTTCACTCTGTGTTCCTGGCTGTGAGGAGAGCTCCCGGGCGTACAGTTGAACAGTGGACTATTGCAAGAACCTCCCAGCCGGTCTTGCCCCTGTGATGAACCGCAGAATCCACGCTGACGCCAGGCAGGGGGAGCCTGCCGATGGGGCCAGCAGGCTGCCCCTTGGGCTGGGGCCCCTCTGCTCAGTTTCCCTGGTGGCCACTGATGTCTTAGTCGCCTAGTTTACGTTGCTGCTTTAACGCCTCTTCATCACAGTCACCCCCTTCTTGGAGAATATGGGGGTGGAAAGACACCAGCACCCACACAGACGTCCCACGCACGCACTGCAGCCAGCTGCCGCCTCGGGTGGAGTCGGAGTCGGAGCTCGCCGGGTAGCACCCTGCCCGGCCTCTCCCCTCCGTCCGTCCCGCCTGTCCTCACGCCTCCCTGCGCTCAGGCTCCGGGGACAGTCCTTCCTTCCCTTCCCTTTAGATCGTCTCCAGCCTGAAGGAGACCACCCGCCCCCTGCACCCTGCGCGATCTCTGTGCCTGCGTGTGGAAGCGTGTGGCAGGTGGGACCCAGTGTGTTTTGGTTTCCCCGTTCCCAGCACAGGGCCTGGCCGGAGGAAAGTGCTCGGGCAGCAGTGGCCCGAGCTGTGGTCGGAGACGGGGTGTGCAGGGAAGGAGGGAGCCGTGAGATGACGCCTGTCCCCAGCCGCGGTGCCAAGTGTTTGACAGTCATTGCTGTCAGCCCCTGACGGAGCTCACGGAGCAATAGCTGCTATATTGTTACCTCCATTTCACAGCAAAGAAATGCAGAGTTTAAGTGACTTGTCTGTTGTGTTAAGAGTTTGGTCTTATTTCTTAGGCCCTTTGATTCCAAAGAAAACAGCTAAATAGAAGGTTTAAAGAGACATTTTAAGATTTTCTTTCATTTAAAAAGAAACGCAGGGCCAGGTGTGGTGGCTCCTCCTCTCCCTGAAGATCCTGTGCTGCCTGAGGGTGGAAGGAGGAGCTGTCGGGGCACAATTTCAGGACTGTTGGGAGCTGTGCTTTGATTCCTCCGCTGCGGATGCAGAGATCACCGAAGGCTTTGTGGAGGGCAACAGATCGGATAAGAAAGTCATTTCTCGTAGACCGAGAAGTCTGAAACCTTCAGAATTCTTGCTGATGCATTTTACTCCCTCCAGTCTGAGAAACCTTTCTTTCTAGCAAGAGACATATGGAATAAATCACTAGTGGTGCGAACAGTATCTGAGATGAATGTGGCTGTCACATGTTTCCTAGGAGTTCTGCAAGGGCGAACGGCGACTGCAGACAGCTGAGTCTGTATTTCACTTCAGTGGAATATATCCAGACTCCCTGGGGAGCTCTAATATATTGCCTGTAGCCAAGGGCTGCATTATCAGTAATAGCGCTATGCGTGTGTGCACGTGTGTGGGTATTCTTGAGAAACTGAGCCATTTCTTCAAAGTTTCTGTTTAATGCAAATGCTAAACCCAGGTCAAAAATGTTCACGGAGACATTAGCAAACCCTCATGGAGGTTTGGTTTTCCAGGCATTGAGAACACAATTTCTAAGCACGGTTGAGTAAAATTGCCTTGGATGTATGGTGCATCCTTGGACAATGACCTTCCAGAATAATTAAGAAAGCTGAAGCCCCAGAGAAAGTTTGAGCAACTTTTTTGGGTTGCCTGAAGGAACTGTAGAATAAAACATGGTGGAAATATTTGGAAAGGGGATGATTTTTCAAGGTTGTGAAAAATGAAGACCTGCCACAAGAAGAAAATGCTTTTATATGAATTCAAAAGAGAGATGCTTTTTTATTCTAAGTCAAATCTAGACCCTCAGAATTCCGAGCTTTCCCATAAAAATTGGTTTCTGGGTATCCACAGTAAGCCCTTTATTTGCTCCTGTTTAATATATGAGCAAATGTTGAAACAGAGGAAAACAGGTCAGTTCTACAAGAATGTATCACACAATGGAAGCATTTACTCATTCAGTTTTCTGTATAAAAATGTTTGCTAGACTGTACGCTAAGTAGTTTAATCATGGCCGGCATCTAACGACCAGTTTTCTTTTTTCCCAGCTGACTCCGGTGTGGACGCCTTGGCAGTGTTTATGGCCAGCAGCGGAGCCACGGACGTGACGAATCGGAACAGCCCGGCCACCCCACCCAACACCCTTAATCTGCGTTCCTCCCACAATGAACTGTTGAATGCCGAAATCAAACACACGGAGACCAAGAACTGCACCCCTCCCAAATGCAGGAAGAAATATGCACTGACTAACATCCAGGCGGCCATGGGCCTCTCGGATCCGGCCGCACAGCCCCTGCTGGGAAATGGCTCTGCCAACATCAAGCTGGTGAAAAATGGGGAGAACCAGCTCCGGAAGGCTGCGGAGCAAGGGCAGCAGGACCCTAACAAAAACGTGAGCCCGGCCGCGGTCATCAACATAACTTCTGAGAAGTTGGAGGGTAAAGAGCCCCACCCACAGGATTCCTCAGACTGTGAGATTTTGCCCTCCCAGCCCAGGAGAACTAAGAGCTTCCTCAATTACTATGCAGACCTGGAGACCTCAGCCAGGGAGCTGGAGCAGAACCTGGGCAACTGTCGCGGGGCCGGAGAGGAGACATCCCAGCCGGGCCAGAGCCAGGCCTCCACCGCCATCGGGAACGGCGATTCGCTGCCCCAGAAACCAAACAAGCCCCCGTCCAGCCCCGAGGACGGCCCCGTAGCCACCGGCTCCTCCAGCCCGGAGACCAAGAAGGACCATCCTAAAACGGGGGCCAAGACCGACTGTGCCCTGCACCGGATCCAGAACCTGGCCCCGAGCGACGAGGAGTCCAGCTGGACCACGTTGTCCCAGGACAGTGCCTCCCCCAGCTCCCCAGACGAAACAGGTACCCGGGCAGGTGCAGCCTCAGCTGGCACTTTGTTTTGGTGTAAATCTGACCAACAGCGTCCTTTCACAGGCACACAGGAGCATGAGCCTCTTGGGGTAAAACTAGGCAGTTTGTGTGGAAAATAGATTCGTCAACCACATTGTAGGTTCATCTCACTTTGGATTATCTAATACCTGTTTGTTCTGGCGAGCATTTTTGTAAGATAAATAGGTGCTTGGTGCTAAGTACAGTAAAACACCATCTGTGTAGAAATGGTACTGCCAATACTCAGGTGACTATTTCTATATACTATCTAGAAATATTGGGTTTCGTTAAGCAAAATGATAAAAGAAATAGAGTTTCTGGGAGCAGGATATAATTTTGCAATCAGGAGAACCGACTCTTTTAAAGTCCTTGGAAGAACTTATTTATGCTGAAGCTAACGAAAAGTTAAAAATTTAAAACGTTAGCTGTCTGTTCATTAAAAACATTCTTCTTTTGACCTTTACTGGGGAATATTTTATTAGCCTTGTTCAAGTAGTATTTGAAAGTGAGAAAATGGTATTTCTTGTAAAGTATATTCAGAAGTTTAGGATTTTAACTCGTCTAATTGGGATCAGTCTTTCTGTACTTCTTGTCTATATTTGTAACATCTTTGGCTTAGCCAGAGGTGTTAAATTGTGACAGAAAAGAACAGGGTCCTGAAAGTCGGCTCCTTTTAATCTCATTTTCTCATGAGACAGAAAGACGTGGAGAACTTTGCTGTGTCTGAATTCGCTGTAAACAAGCACTCAGGAAAGCGTGTTTCTTCTAAGCAGCCCAGCATCTGCCCCGGGTCCCAGGGCTGCGCTGATACAACTCAGATGGAACAGACAGAACCCCAGGGGAGGAAGTGACATTCTTCCAACCTGTAAGGCAGATAAATTATAAGGGGGAAGATAAGGAAAAGAGGAGGAGTCACAGCATTAACTTGCTTAAAAAGAAAAAACTACGTGTTTTTGAAATCCCAGGCTTTTAAGTCTGTGTCCCGGTTAGGGACTGGCCGCAGAGCTCTGCCACCCCTCCTCCCCGCCAAGGGCCGTGGAAAAACTGTCTTCCATGAAAATGGCCCCTGGTGCCAAAAAGGTTGGGGACGGCTGCTTCAGTGACAGATTTCATCAGCTTGGGGCCACTGGGTGTGGCCGTAGGGAGGTTGAGTTTCATCTCATGGATGTCTGGCCCTGGACATTACTAGAATCATGACTGTGTTTAGTGATGGCACTAAGTTCACAGGTCTCTATTGCTTTTTACCCGTTTAGAGACTTCATGTCCTGTAGCTGGTGGATATGGCCACCTGCCAGTGTTCGAATCTGCATAGACGACTTTGAGTGTCTTCCAGCCATGCTGCACCCGCTGTGTCCCGGGCGTCCCCTGAGGCCTGGCTGTGTCCCTCGGGTGGTGGCAGCCTCTTCCCGCACGGGGGTTCTGCTGTATTCGATTTTAACTTAACTGGGAGGTGGTAAAACAGACAGTTCAGTCATCCCTGCCCTCACTCTAGCTCCTCCTCTCAATGATGAGCAGTACCTTGTGTTTGTTTCGATATCTCCTTCCAGAAAATATTTTAGCCATATATTCAGATTTATAATAAATTTAAAAGTTTACCCAATTTTGTGATAACAGTAGTATCACAGCCCTTATCTTTTAAAAATATATACTAATATAAAACACTAATACAGGCTGGGCGCGGTGGCTCACGCCTGTAATCCCAGCACTCTGGGAGGCCGAGGTGGGAGGATTGCCTGAATCCAGGAGTTTGAGGCTGCAATGAGAGTGATGATGACACCACTGCTAGTCCAGGGGACAAAGGGAGACCCTGTCTCAAAAAAAAAAAAAAAAAAAAGTAGTGATGCTGGCACTCTGGATTTGCCAAAGAAAAGCTGTAAAGTGCTTCCTTTAAGTGAAAAGGGAAAAGCTCTCAATAAGGAAAGAAGAAAGATCATACGCTGAGGTTGCCGAGGTCTATAGTAGGAAGGAACTTTCTGTCTGGGAAAGTGTGTAGAAGAAGGAAAAAACATTCACGCGCATAGTGTACGCAGGGTTTGGTGCTGTCTGCAGTGTGAGGCACCCACTGGGGGTCGTGGAATGTGTCCCCTGTGGAAAACGGGGGGCTGCTGGGTAAGCAGTGGTACCAGGTGGGTTTCTGCCAGGTGCTAAATGTGTAGCACAGGTCAGGGTCGTGAAGTCCTGGGTGAGCAAGGCATTGGGACTCAGAGGGCTCAGAGGGCTGGTGCTAACGCAGAGACTAGAACCGAAACACAGACGGGGTTTGGAGGAGCAGAGGGGCGTGCAGATCGTTCAGTATCTGTGAGAATAGCTTCAGCTCGAGCTGACCCCCTGAAATCCTGTCCTCTTGGGGACTCCTGCTCGAGGAGTGAGGGTCGGTGCCCCCAGCACCTGGTGGCAGAGGGGAGTCTGTGAAGGACGATAGTTGTGGGAGAGGAAGTCAGAGAGGTTCGCAGAGGCCAGAGGAGAGGCTGATGCTTAGCTGTGACCGTGGTTTTGTCCGTGAGAAACGGCCGATGTGTGAGCGCAAAGGAGGCCCTTGGTGAGGTGGCGTCTGAAGGTGTATCTGATGTTGGCGGCTGGAGCGTGGTGGAGGAGAGGAGGCAGGTGATCATGCAAGTCTCACGGTAATCTGAGATCATGAGGACTGGACAGGACTCATGGTAGTTTTAGAAATCGAATGGAAGTGGAGGAAAGGGTGAAGCTCTAGAATTTAGTGATTGATTAGATAGGGCGAGGAGGGAGAGAGTAGATCAAAGATGTCGGGTTTTCAGTTTGAAGACTAAGAAAATGCTGGTTTCAGGAACATGAAGTTGGGGGGAGGAACTAGTTTTTGCAGAACGAGAATGTGTTTGATTTTAGATGTGTCAGTTATGATGTGGGAATAGCCAAGGCGTGACGCCCTGAAGTTAGGGTTGTGGCTTTTAGGGAAAAGTCAGAGAAATTCAGACTTTTGTCACCTGGACACCAAATTCTTTCACCGTGTGTGGGACTTGTGTATGTTCTTTCTGGGGTGTGTTGTTGTAACCATACTTAGAGTTAGAGGAGTTATAAGAGTGGGGTGGAAACCAGGGTGGGTATTAGAGGGCTGCCTTGAAAAGCAGGGAAATAGTTACCATGGTTTGACCAGTTTGTTCTTTTTTCCTATTTTAAATCCTAAACCCAATTTAGCCGTACTTCTAGAAGAATGTCTAGGTATCTCATTTATCAGTGAGCTCTCAAATGCAGTGACGACGCATCCCGTTTCTCTTTCTTTCCTTCTCCGTAGTGAGGCATGCCTGTGTACGCACAAGTTGATGTTGAGGGTCTCTGCCAGGTAACCCACCCAGCAGACGGAGCCTTGGAGAAATCGCTGGGCTGAGGGTCTAGCTGAGAGGCTCTGAAACCAGGCATTGAAAGCAGATCCCTCTCTTGGGGATGGACTCTTAAGTCAAGCTCAGGAGACTGAAATACCAAAGCCGGAATAGCAGTGCATTAATTTGTTATGAGAATTAGCTCTCTCCCAGCTATTAGATTTCCTGACACTGCATGGCCAGTGCGTACTCTTAATGCCAGTGTGTTATTTTCCAACTGGAAATAATTGTGCAACTACATGGGAAGCCCAGGCTTAGCGGGAGGTTGCTTGGGGTACGTGGTCTCAGCCGCAGGGAGTCAGACGGATCAAACGTTTAAATGGATCAGGCTGGGACAGTCTCAGGGTCCTGTTCCTCTTCCCCTTGGGATGAAGCTACTGGGGACCTAGAGTCCTCGAAGTGTGTTGGCCGAGATCCTCTTTTCTTTGGAGAGGAGGGAGTGGCTTCCTTTTTGAAAGGTGCCTGTATTTCTGACCAATACACTTTTTCTTAAGATACAGCAATATTTTCTATGGAGTTAAGCGTGACTTGTACCCTGTTTAGGAGCCAGTGTCATTCGTATCCCGTCTCTTGGCTTTGATCCACAGCTGACTCAACTACTGTCCCTTAACTCCAGGAGCAATCCTGAAATCGTTGCAGCTGGTCGGCCACTGGTACCCCGAGTTTGGCCTGTGGTCTCCTTGCATCAGCATCTCAAAACGTGGGTACCCGAGCCCCACCTGCGCCCTACGGACGCAGACCCAGGAGGTGGGTCTTAGGAACCCACGTGTTAGCTGGCTCCTTAGGGGGTCCCTCTACACGCCAGGCTTGAGAAGCCCAGCTCCAGCCCTGCCGCAGGGTCTGCCGCCGTCCTGGTCAGAGTGCCGTGCGCCTGTTAGAGTGGACCTGGGTCTGGCTAAAACCTGACAAAGATCACGGTCCTAATGAAAACCATGTGGAAAAAACATTTACTTTCTTTTAAAAAATACCTTCTTTTGTTTCTGGTAGAAGCAAGGAGAAGAATTCTTAATTGCTTCTCTGCTCCATAAATCAAACCACTGGAGTCTGCTCTGGCTGTTGACCCTGAGACGTACCCTGTGGCACGGCACAGACCGAGTGACCCGGCAGCCCCGCTCTGCCCTCAGCACGGGACGCTCGGGGCCGAGTCACTGAGCCTCCTGCGTTTCCTCCTGTCGGATGGGGTTGACAGTCGTCCCCTCCCCAGGGGTATCTGTGCTGATCAGCTGGGACAGGCACCGGGGGTGCTGAGCGTGGTGTGTGCGGCGCGGTGAGGGCTCAGCGAAAATGCGATTTTATAAATGCATGGAAAATTAACTCTCCCACTGAAGGAAAAGTACAGAAAGAGAGAAGAGGGACTATGATTGTGAACACAAACAAGAAACCGCTTCAGATAAGCAGCAGAATAGACCGGAACACGTAGACACAGAGACCTTTTTCCGTAGAGCAGGGTCTCCCCCCAGCCCTGCAGAGCTCAGCCCTGCCTGGGGGTGGGCAGGACCCAGGGCCGCAGTCGGGGGTCCCAGCGTCTTTGTCCTGTCGTTTCTCGCTCCTCACTCAACGGTTTTCCCAGGGTCGGTTTGCTGTTTTCCTCGCTACATATTAACGAGGAATCCAAGTTGCTGTACAGGAGATACCAAAAATGTTGTCCAGCTGTGTCAGAAGATAAATCTGCGCTGAGCTAAGAAAACTGCATCAATAACTGGTCAAGTGAGGCATCCTGGTTTGCAGTCGCAAAAAGTTGTTCTGTGTATTCAGTTCCAGAAAGTGTCGGGAAACACGCTTTTCTCTCTCTGGTATTTTGGCCTACATTGATCGCTCTCACTTTATTACTTTCAGTGTGTGTTTGTGGAGTGCGGGGCGGGGAGAGACTGAGAGGGAGAAAGAGAGAGAGGAAGGTAGGAGGGAGAGAAGATAAAGAGGTAAGTGCTCTACTGATTATAAACCGTTTGCCCAGATAGATTTTTGTAACTTTCTAGTTTCAGGCCATTCTCTTAGAAGATTCTTAAGGGAACCTCAGCCCACCTTCTGAAGGGCTAAGATGAGTAGCATCTTCCATCAAAATACCCTCTGGTGTCTGCAGATTCTCAAAAACAAAACTGGAAAATTAAAGGGACACTGAATTAGGCAAGAACTACCCAGGTGATTGTCAAAGCTATAAATTAACAAGTATATCTATTTTGGGAGGAAGGGTTAAAAATTGCAGAGCTTGTCTGCATTTTTTGCTGCTTTTCTCTGTACACTTGCCAAAAACAAACAAAATAACCTCACTTCAGACTCAGGGCCAAGAAGCAGGAGGAAATTGCTGCAGTTGGAATTCCATGGGTATTATTTTTTCATATTCTTTGCATATATTTTTTAAAAAATAAACAGTATCACTTAGTATCTATTCCTCTGGCCGAGCATAATGTCATCTGAAGTGTTTTGAAGGTTATCTTCTTTTTATTTTTTAATTTCAGAGTATTGCTGGGGGTACAAGAAGTTTATTATTCTTAATCTCAGGTGTAGAATAGGTTAATGAAAAGAGGGCTGTGAGAGTTTTAAAATGAAAGACGCTTTCCAGGGGACTTTTTATCAGCACTAGGAAGCAAAATAAAAAATTTAAAAATGAAAACCCGATCCAGAATGACCAGACGTCTGTGCAGTCAGACTTAACCTCCCACCCTCCCCCGCTGCTCGGGGTTTCGTTGCTTTCTGTGTCTGCCGTTTGCCTCCAGAGAGCACATGGACCCCCCGACCTCCGTCTTCATGGGCTGAGGCCCGGGGTGCCTGCTTTGCCTGGCAGAGGAGGAGGAGAAGGTGCCACACAGTTTGGGTAGCATGAGTGGCACGTGGCTTCTAAAGTGATGGATGTAGTTGGGTAGGAACAGATCACTGTTTAATCCGTGTCACCCTGCCCATATGGACACGCTTGGACTCACGCCCACTCCCTGCGCGGTGGCGTGTCTGCTCTGGATTCCACTGGGGTGAAGCGTGTCCCCCACGAGCCTGCCGCAGCTCTGCCAGGAGCCTTCCGGGGCCGAGAGGTGGTCGGAACGGTGAGCCCGGGGAAGGCCGAGCTCCTCCCATGTGTGAGAGACGTGGCCGGGGCACAGGTGTCCTTCCTGGGAAGTGAGCGGCCTGGGATGACGCTCGTCACTCCCTTTCGGCACTTTTCCAAAAAGGACACGTCTTCTCGTGCTGGACACTTGGTGCAACCGGAACCTTCCTACGATGCTGGACTGCCAGGCAGCGTGTGTCAGGGCTGCGTTAAGTGTCATTTCGTGAAACGTTTTTAACAGTTGGACAAATACAGGCCTGCCTTCGAAGGTGGCCTTAAGTTCCACATTTATTTTTAGGAAATCTAGTATTTTGCAAACTTTTTTTATTGTCCGTTCTGATATTTGGGTGCATCCTGACCATATGTGTATTTATTTACATATCACACACATTTGCAACATACCAGTATATTGTGCACATGGATACAATACACACAAATAGAAATAAATGAGTAGCAACTAAGTACAAATAGAAGACACGATACTTTCTTCATGATCCCAGTGGACTGTTGGGGGATCACTCTGACTTTTCCTTTAATGTGGTAAAATACACATCACACACAATTTACCATCTCAGCCATTTTTAAGCATGTAGCTCAGTGATACTAAAGCCAAACATTTGTAATGTGCGGCCGTCACCACCATCCACCTCCAGAACTCTTTGCATCTTGCAGAACTGAAACTCGACACCCACCAGGCAGTGACTCCCTCCTCCTCCTCCCCCTCCTCCTCCT
>CM052449.1:87429-96507 GCA_028533085.1 Varecia variegata | reverse complement strand
GTTGGGGGTGGTGTGACCGCAGACTCCTTCCATTTTTAAGGCTGAATAGTATTGTGTTGTATGTGTGTGTAGATGTACATTTCGCGTATCCGTTCACCTGTGGACAGACACTTGCGTTGCGTCTGCGCTGACCTCTCCCCCCTTGGAGAGCGCTGGTGGAGCTGGCCGAGCACCTGGGGTAGACAAGTCGGTGATGGGTCACGGGAAAATACGCGTGGTCGTCCTTGGCCGTCGGTTCGGCCCGGGGTTCTCACCCTGGCTGTATGTCGTCATCTCCTGGAGAGCTTTAACCATGACCTGTGCTGGGGTCTTCCCGCCGTGGGCTCTGATCTGACTGGTCCGTGGCGTGAGCAGTGTTTTCTCAAAAGCTCTGGTGTCCGTGTTATTTAAAGCTGTCTGTACCTTTCCCTTGTGCAGCCAAGGTTTAGAGTCACCGATGAACCTTCCAGAAATGCTCTTTCCTCACTTGCAAAACACTGTTGACAGTGCTCACCCCGTGGGAGTGTCCCCTCCTGTGTGCTGGGCCTGTCTGAGCAGCATGGAGTTTAATCATCACTGTAGTCCTACAGGGTGAGGCCACCTATTTTTTTTTTAAGAGAACAAGTTGCTGAACCTCTCATAAATCTCTAAGAATCGTGGCTAAAGTTGCGTAGCTGAGTGACCAGAATGATCACGTCACTCTGAGGTCTGATTCCAGAGTCATGTCCCACGTCCCTTTTTTTGCTGTCCTGTTTTAAATATCTGAGAAAGTGAATGAAAGTCAGATGGGTGAAGCAGGAACAATAAGGGGCAGGGAGTCTTTTTCTGTTTCTGCAGCACTAAATATGAGCTTCTCAAGTTCACTTTTGGACCCTTCTCTGGTGACACAGTTTCAGCATTTTGTGTGTGTTCTTTGGTTTTCTTCTTTTCTTCCCCAGTTGAACAGACAGTCAACTGAGGATCTCTTTGAGGCCAGGATTTGCTCCTCTACCCATGACTGTTGTCTTTGTTGCCTGGGCTAGAAAGTCCGGCTGCTGATATTTAACCTGTGAATGTGGCGTCTGTGTCACTGTCCCCAGGACACACACACTTCCCTTCTGGTGAAGCTCTTGTGACACAGAGCTCGTCCTGACGCTTAGCGTGACAGAAACCAAGGCCCAGCGGGAGGTTTCATCATGGTCTGTGCAACGTGTGCACTTCTGTACCTCACTGTAAGTCGTTCATGGAGGCACAGTAGAGAATAAATCCTCAAACAAGCAATTTAACAAAGTCAATATGGAGCTAGTTTGAAGAACTGGCATATTTGGGATGGCTTTGGGAGAAAATGTACTTTCTTTTCTACTCGAGGGAAATTAAAAACTCTTGTGTTTTATTGATTTCCACTAAGCTCATCTGCACATTGGTTTTATAAGAGCTAAGTGGTGGCAGAAAGGCCATGATTTTCGGAAGCACAGACTTTTAGATGGCAGATTTGGGTTTGGCTTCCAGGAAATGAAGCCCGTCTGCAGAATTGGCGTCCAGCTTCGGAAGGCGTTTCATGTCCACTCTGGTGTGATCGGCAGACGGTTGGGGGAAACGTCCTCTCCGAGCTTTGCTGGGCTTTCCTTCTGCCCTGGGCCCTTGGAAAGTGCAGGGAGAGGCAAGGTGTGATATCACAGGATGGCGGCCGCCTCTGAGGATCCAAGCAAGTC
Source organism: Varecia variegata (assembly GCA_028533085.1). Taxonomy (NCBI): domain Eukaryota; kingdom Metazoa; phylum Chordata; class Mammalia; order Primates; family Lemuridae; genus Varecia; species Varecia variegata. Next base: position 94,837 of record CM052449.1, on the reverse strand, counting down.
ACAGTGATCACCGACTGCTAGTACTGTCATCAGTGCACGGGGTGGAAAGGGGCTACATCGTCAGCCTCTCTCTTCTCTACTCTGAAAAATCAATTTATTCCTTCCCCGCTGTATGAACATTGAAAAATCCGGGAAAAAAAGACTTTGGGTGTCAGAAGAAAACTCCTTATTTTTGTAACATGCATCACAGTAATATTTATTGTATTTATGCCATGTACTAGCACCTGGCATTTTAAAACAAAAGGGTGGGCTGTGGGGAAGATTTGAGCTTTAACTCATCTGAATTCAAGTACGGTGTGTATCAGAAAAAGGACTTTCCGCACAAGTGCGATGGGAATGACACAGCCTGGCCTGAGGTGGCTCTGCGGTTGTGGGGACTGCGTGTGTGGCCATGACACGGCTTGGACGTTCTTGTGTCAGACTTGGCTTTGAGCCACCCTGGGGCATCGTCACTTAGTCATGGTAACCATGTGTTCACATCCATTATCTCACTCAATTCTCAAAATAATCCTGCACGTAATTATTCCTATTTTTCAAGCCAGGAAACTGAGGTTTGGAGCCGTTGGTTTTTATCTGATGAGTGCTAATGTTTGAATGCAAAATCTCATTTTAATGCAGTGGGAAAACACAGAATCTTAGCATTTGAAGGGACCTTAGCCTGTAGGTACACTAGTGTCCCTTCTAATTCCCTTCTGTTCCATCCAGAGAGAGGGTCGTTCAGCGTATGCTTAGGGTGAGTCCATGAGGTTCTTAGTGAGATGGCTGATGGCTCACAGAATCATTCACAGTTTGAAGAGTTCTGAGAACAGGGTGGTCGCAAGCACGGTGGTACTTACCTGCCTAGCAAAGCTCTTCTGCTTGGTCCGTTTTGTGGGCATCAGCTGGAAGCATCGTGGGCATTCTCGTGTCCTACTTAGGAGAGTTAGACTCACAGAGACTGTGTTCGGTCCTTACTTTTGCAGAAAAGATGACTGTCTAATTTTAAATGTATTTCAAAGGCTTAGTCATTGGATTGAAATGTCAAATCTAAAAAAAAAGTTATGAAATATTAAATAGACCTGCTTATCCTTTAGGGCACAAATCAATACTTAAAGAGAACAAAGCACATTTAAAATAAAAAACTGGTTCAGTAAAACTTGTAATCAAACCATCAAAGCTTCCTGCTGATGATTTTGTAACTTTAGATTTTAAAAATCACTGAGCTGAGGAAGAAAACAACTTTGTACGATTTTATTGCCAAATGCTGAAGTATATTTTGTGCCTGTCAAGTTCCAAATCAATCCTTTAAACTTAGATAGGAAATCAAATATCTGAGTAGTAAAAACTATAGATTATTATTTTGATACATACACTGTATCATATTGTTTAACTTTGAGGCTTTATTTTCAAGTGAGTAAAACGGCAAGGTGTGGCAAAGAGTTAAGGTTTTTACCTACTAATTCTCTTAAGAGCAATAATTTCTTAGGAGACGTGAATTTAATTTTCCTCCTATACTGTGCAAAAAAAAAAGTTTTCTTGGTCCTTTTGGCTGACATGATTTTTGGCTCTGCTTTAAATTATTGATCACAGTTAAAAAGGGGGGAGGGACTTTCTGATGAGGACAGCACTCTCCTTAAAAGCCTTCACAAGATCAATTCCCACCATTCCCGCCGCGCTCCTTGGGAGTTCTGACAGTTAAGAACCCGGGGAGGAGTTTTTGTCTCCTAAATTCATCTTAATAATTTTTCATTATTTTATGCCTCCATGTTTATTCAAACAGTTTGAAATAAAGACCTTTTTGAATGGTTTCTTCAGTGCTTGCAAGAGGGCTGTGGGAAAGGTTTTGCTATTTAGGTGTCGCTCATGGGTTAATACGGTAGATTCCTAGTGCAAATGCCCCTGTGTCTAGATCTCAGCTCTGGAGTAAGTTCAGCCTGCATCAGTGTCTCTCAGACTGGGGGCAGCTCCGAGGCCAACACGCTTTCACAGCGACCAGGAATCGCTGACACCACGTGCACGTGCGTGTGCGGCTTTGGCAGTGTGGTGTCCAGGCAGGAATACACGGGAGAGGTGGTTTACTCTCCCACGCAAAATCAGATTCCACTTGGACTAATTAACTAAATGCGTTTACACATGAAGCTGTTTGCCTTGATTTAAACGGGAAGCTGACTCGGAGGCCTGTGAAGAATGATAGGAAACTGCTGAGGATGTAGCTCGAAACCCCAGAGGATGCTGGTAGCCGATCAGTGGAGGGCGGATTGCATGGCTACGGCAAGAGACCGTAGTAGCCTCTTACTCCGTACCGTATTTCATTGGTTATATCCTGCTTCTGGATTATGTCAGAACTTGTTTTTAAACCTTATTGTTTTGCTAGGCTGGCAGGGGGATCATAAATAGAGGAAATGAGCTATTTTGAGTGATGGAGTAGCTTGGAAAGATTGTCCTGCATTCAAGTTCTTGGCTTCCCTGTGGTCCAAGTGTTGAAGTTTGAAAATTGTGATTCCTGGAGCTTGAAAGTTTTCAAACAGAGCTAGAATCCATTACCAAACCTTTGTTTTCGCCTTCATGCGTCATTAGTCTCTTCTCTGGGACAACCTATTAAATGACTCGAGCTGGAAAAGTCTGCACTCAAGATAATATGAATCAGCAGGTTCCTTCCAGCCAAATGCTTTGGTTCAAAGTAATGTTTCACTCTAATGAAATATAAACTGGATCTGGAGACTCATAATTATTATCGGTGGTGTTTTTGTCAATTTATATCCAGAAATGCTTTGCTCAACTTTCTAGGAATTACTGGCATTCATCTTTTTACCCAGCTTTGCTCTAACTCAAATTAATTAATTTTGTGACATTATCTTCCAATTGTTTTAATACTTGGAGATTTAGTGTGGCGAAACTGCAACAGAATGAAAAAAAATTATTTTAATTTCAGCATATCTGGTAAGAAATCTGCCTTTAATAATGACTAAAATGGCCCTGAGTTTTGTCTTGCCCCTTATTACAGACTGTGGATTAGTCAATATATTGAACATGAAATTCAGTGTAACCAAAGTGGATTTTGCAAGATAATGAAATCAATACTAACTGCAAAGACGTGCCTTGGCCGTGGCCACCTGGCAGCTGGGCCGGGCCCACCGGCGGCACACGCTTAGGTGGTACGGTCCTTTGCGTGACCTCCTGGAAAGTTCTGCTTTTCTCCTGAGAGTGACCCTGCCAAAATGGGCCTCAGTTAACTAACTCGGTTAGCTTAGCACCTGTGGGTTGTTTGAGTTTTTTTTTAAATAATTAAGTAGGGAGTTTGAAATTTTTGTAATTTACTAATTGCATTTAAAAAGTCATTTGTTGAAGACAAGGTTAGGCAACATAGATGAACATAAACAAACGATTTAAAGTCATCTGTAAATGCACTACCTGGAGGTGAGATATCCTTTTAGATTTAGTTCTTTGGAACTATCTTTATATATATAAAATGGATGTTTGTGTATCTATTTTTTCTTGTTAATAAAAGAGAAATTGGCCGGGCGCAGTGGTTCACACCTGTAATCCTAGCACTTGGGGAGGCCGAGGTGGGAAGATCACTTGAAGTCAAAGGTTGGAGACCAGCCTGAGCAAGAAGAGTCCAAAGACTGTTTATTGTAGGTTGGGCATCGAATCTTGACTTTCGATTGTTAGAAACTCTATAAAAATTAACACTGATTTCTAAGGATCTCACGTTAATTTTATTGATTCCAATCTGTAACTTTTGAGGCATGTGATGGCAGAAGAAAGTATCTAGCGTTCCCTTCCGGAATGTAAAGTCAGAGAGTGCCAGAAAACCCAGTGCTGCTCTAGGTACCTGTGCTCCCCGGGCAGGTGACGCAGCTGCCTCAGTGGAGGAGATGTCCCAGGTCACGGAGCAGAGGAGGCTGGGAATCTGCTGGTTCCCACACCAGGGCCTTTTCTGTTACTTCTTTTCCTGTGTATCTCTTAGCTTTTTAAAAAAAAATATGAACTCCAAGTACTCTTATTAATCTGGAGCTCATTGACTTTAATGAAAGTTTGCTTTGTTTTCCATTATCATCTTGAATTAGAACATTTTTCTTCTAGTGTGTGTATGAATTAGTTATTAAATGAAATGGAATCTTGGATAAAATGAGCTTTTGGTTGTTTATTTGTAAGTGTAAAATCTTCATAGTTTTAATGACTCATATAGTCAAGGAATCATAGAGCCGAGGGTGGGAACCAGAGAAAGCTTGTACGGTCCAACTGCTTTGCAGAAAACTCTTTTGCAGTTGACAATTATACTGACGTCCGTTAAGTACTTTCCCATGCTTTTTCCTCCCCAAGGAATAATGCAGTGATGCTTGATAGTTATATTTAAAGTATCAATTTAAGTATAAATATGATGAAATATTTTCCCATTTCTTCTAGAGTAAAATCTTACTGTTGAAAGAAAGTCTTTCCTACAGTGGTTTGTACTCAAGCAGCCTCTCTGGTCTCACTCAGTGACCCCACAGGTGGAGACACACATTTATCTTGAAAAGTGACTTCTGCCAAATACACATCTATGTCACGTCCCAGCACAGACACCACGGCTGTGGCCAAGGAGCCGAGTGTCCTTAGCCAGATGTCTGCAGTGTATTTCTGCGTGAGCCAGAGCCCTGAGGGGAAGCAGCGATGACTGCAGTGGGGTAGCTGAGGGCAGTTCCAGGATGGTGCGGGGCGGGGGCAAAACTGAGAACGACCTGTGGGGGTGGGGAAGCCTTTGGGTTTGGCGGCAGCAGGTTTCGTTAGCACGTCCAGGCCCAAAGGGCCGAGTTGCGGGGGGTTCTGGGAGCTTGGGCAGAGCCAGATTAGCACCTGTGGACTGGGGGGGGGTGCTGACTGCAGCCCCAGCAACCTGTGCCCCAGCTGGGGGGCCGGGGGATGCGTCCTCTGCCCCCTCTCTCCTCCCACGCTCTGATGGCCTGCGGAGCTCTCCTTGACGTAGTCTGCAGAGTTTGGCCTCTCGGGGTACCTGGCAGGGTGGAAAGCGGGGAGAGATCTGGAAGGGAAACAGAGTATCCCACACGTTTGGGGTAGGAGGGGTATGTGTCATTCAAATGCATGTTTGTGAGAGGGGAAGAATCTGATGTCTAAGGTAGCCTTGTACATACCGCTGGTTCTCAACAGATACTTGTGATGACAGAGACAGGCTGTCTGGAAATGTTTCTTTTGGATTCTAAGGTTCAAGGCTGTGGGATTCATTTAATAAATGTTTATTAAGCACCGACTGTAGTGCCAGATCCTGGAAAGCCCTAAGCGCTGAGCAGAGCAGACTCTGTCCTGCCCTCGTAGAACTTACCGTCTAGTGGGCACCGACTGTGTACGCCAGAGTTGAAACTCCCGTGGGACTCTCTACTTCTCTCGTGACACTCCGTGTAACTGGAAGTTTCTAGCGAGATGCCACCCTGCTCCTGGGGACTGCAGACTTCCTGAGGCCAGAGGTGGGGTCTCCTGTGTTGACTGCACATTCCAGGACCTACCGCAGTGCCTGGGTGCTGAGCGAAGTGATGAGTGAAGGAGGCCTTGTATCGACTATTCAGGAGTTTCTGCAATTTAGTGGATGGCTTAAAATACATAAAATTGGACAAATTAGTAGGGATTTTGTAGTCAGGATTTTGCTGTTTTAAAGCACTGTTGAGATTAATCCTTTACAAAAGCAGGCATGTTAAAGCAAAATAGTCTATTCATATATTTATCTAAGTCTGGATTTTTATTGGGGGGAATTTTGCTTTTTGTTGAGAGCACTTTTATTGAAGCCAGATACTTTCTTTCGTTTTCCTCGTCGTCGTTCTCATAATTGATCAGCCCATAAGGACATGCACCGAAGTGAGATTAAAGCCCAAATCTGAACGTGAGATGATTTATGGTGCACTGCGGCCTTTCCACATCTAAGTCAACGGTTTGAGCGTACAGCAAGAATTCCAGGGATACCTTCGCTAATTTTAATGTTAAAGTAAAATACCTGCCGCTTGGGGTCAGATTAAGAATGGAAAGATATTGAAGGAAGAGGCTACCCTGGTGGGTTTTCTTCCCTATTCTTAAAACATTTTCTAGTATTAAATTAGGGACATGAACCCCTTCGGGGACCAGAATTTCATTACTAAACCGAGACCAGTGCTCCTTTGATGACCATGTAAGGAAAACATTTCTAGGAAGAATATTGGAGAATCCACGAGCAGTCGTGTTGTCAAACAGCCTCAGGAAGGGGAGATTGGAAGAGGACGGGAAGCAGCTGACTTAACCGTTTTCCCACAGAAAGCGCCTGCTGCATACAGATGTCTAGTGTCATCCTCAGAGATCTCACTGCAGTTACTGCAGCCTCTATTCGAATGAGTAAGTGCAGAATTTAGCTTTTACACCTGTCAGGAATATAAAAAATGCCTTCTCAGCTTAAAGGTAATGGAGGAAATCATATGAAAAATGAGAGAAGGCAGGTTTAAAAAGTCACTGGTGTGTTTCTCAATATGTAGTTTGATTTTTAGGATTAAAATGTTTTCTTCCGCCTAGAATTTGAGTTCGATGAGGAAGAATTGTGCTACTAGCCCCGAGTGTTAGGTTTTGCGGAAGCCTGTCGGTTGGTGGAAATACACTGAGCAACAGGAAGGGGGTTCATGGCCTCGATGCAGGGATGATTCTTACAAGAGCCAGCTTGGAGGTTCGCTCTCGCTAGGAACTTCTAAGGTTACGAGTGTGTCTGAGGAAAACCGCGTCTCCTCTGAGATGTGAACTGTCCATAACTGGCACCATCAGGAGGGCACTGGTCAGTTATGGGGCCGTGGAAGATTCTCAGAAGACTCGGGAGCGAATGTCCGCTTGCTGCCCGTGGGAGCAGGACCTGCCCTGCGTGACGGGACAGCTTCGTCGGAGCCCACTCGCGATGGTCTCTCTGGGGCTGCGGGTTCCCGGCTGCGGGACCCCCGTGCTCAGACGGGCTGAGTGCAGGAACCCAGGGCACCGTCTGCCGCCCTGGCTGCGCCGCGGTGCTCCGTGAGGGTCACTGAGTGGGCCTTGCCCCGAGTCACTCCGAGAACCTAGACGTTTCCAAGTGTCCACAGGGGCAGGGACCGTCCCCGGCGGACCTGCTCTGCGTCCAGCCCACGGCGCTGGGCACTGTGGTTTCGCTGGCGAGACCATTGCTGAAGGAGGATGGGTCCATGAGGCTGCCTTCCTTCCGTCTTAAAGCGGACAAGAAAACCCAAGTGCAGTTAGTGTGAATGCCTGTGGCTCAAAACGGGGTGGGGTGGGGGGGACGGAAATGCTAATCAAAAATTCAGTGCTTGGATTCTGAAGCGATGGGCTTTGAAGAAAAAAACAGGCAGAGAAAATAATTCAATGCTTGGAAAAAATGAAGAAATTGATTCTGTTTATAAACTTTTAAGTCAAGTTCTCATCCATTTTTGACTCT
>CM052449.1:77429-82429 GCA_028533085.1 Varecia variegata | reverse complement strand
TCTGGCTCCTTGGCGGGTCCCACTGTGGGGTTTCCTAGAGGGCGGGGTGTTGCTCCCCAGTCCCTCCCCAGCGCACAGCGTGGCACAGGGACGCAGGGTGGTCTCTGTGACGGGGAAAAACAAGCAGAGTGAAGTCCTCACAGTCGTGCGCTCAGCCCCACCGAAGTCTGGCTGTTTTGTCTGCAACCAGGAAGACTTTGATACCGCATCCGATTCATTCGCTTCCAAAGACTGTTCCTCTGAAACCCCCTTCTGAGATCTAAGCACCGTTTGTGTGTGATGAGCTGAATCTTCTCTCAAAGACATTTAATTTACAGTAATTTCTTCCACAGAGAAAGGAACGGAGAGAGGGGACAGGGAAGGAGCTTGGAACATGCCAGAATCCAAGAGCAGACAGACCAGCATTTGCAAATGGACACTAACTGCCCGTAGATCTAGAAATAAGGAAATGGCGTTAATTCGGTACAAAAACCTGGATAAATCAGAGTTTCACACGTGGGAGTTGTAGATTTTGAGATGAGGAAGGGGGAAAAACCCTATTTCTGTGGTGTAATAAATTTGGAATCCTTCGCAGAGACCTGCAGATAAGGAACATCTAACGCTTCAAGAGCATCTTTCTCGTAGGAAAATAATTTTAGCATATTGGCTGGAATCTGAGGCATAGTGGGTTAACTAGCATATTTGTGGGTGAATAAAAAAGACCAACTAGCGATTCTGGTTCCGTTTTGGATGTCAGAGCAAAGACAGACTCGGACTCAGCAGGCAGCTTTGCGGTGTGTGTCCTCCTACCCCCGGCCCCACTCCCCGTTTTCCTTCCTTCCTTCCATCTTTGTCCTCCTCTCTCCCATAGATCTCGTTCGTGTAGGCGTCATCCAGGCAGCCCCTGCAGTTTCTGAGAGATACGAGAAAGGGGTCCACGCCCAGCTGCACCCTCTGACATTCAGAAAATCGTCCGCCCAGAACGTGTGAGACGCGGTGGTACCTTGGTTGATTACAAGGAAAACATGAGCAGATCTGGTCTTTGCTTTAAGGAACTGAGATCTGTTTAATTTGCGATTAGTAGCATCTATCTGAGACCTTTTCTGAACTTTTTGCTATTGAAAACTCACAATACACCAAATAGTTCCAGACCCTAATTTTTACAGAAAGGAAGTCCTTCTAAACTTTAAGCACTAATTTATTGCTTGAGAGTTTTGGGAATAACTATTCCATTTATTTGTCCTTTCCTGGAATTTTCGCTCAATTGCCTAATATTGTCTTGTGCTAGATTCTATTTTGAGAAGCGTAAGGAAGTGACACTTTCTACATGGGCATCCCGGGCAGATGGAACCCATAAATACCCCTGCCTCTTCTCTGCCCGTAGCCCCTGCACCTTTGAAAAACTGAGAGCTCTGCCTGTCACTTTTTCATTGCTGGAAAGGAAAGACCAGGCCATTGCACAGGTGTGTGGCAGCTCATTGGTTTTGCCATTCTCTTTCTCCCTGCAGAATCTGTGCTTTTCTCTCTGGAGCTAGAATTGGAGAAGAGGAGGGTAGAAGACAGTGTAGATCAAAGAATTAATCACAGGAATGGTTGGATGTTGCTTGTGGTTGCTTGAGTCTTACAGGTATTTCTTGAGGTCTGTGAAAAACTAGGCTCCCCAGTGTCTGCATTTGGTGTTTTTGACGATGTCTGGAAATGAGATTAAGATGCTTGGATTGTTGAATAGTGGAAATGAATGAGTCACAACTGATGAAGTTATGTTCCAACTATACCATGTTCTGGAGTGTTGGACAAGTGGGGAATTAGGAGATTGGATTCTTAACCCAACTCTGTAATATAGATGCTTCTAGGACTGTGTTTGAATATGAGATCGCAAAGCTAATCTATCCTGGTGGCCGTGTGTCCAGGTAAGACTTTGCATCACTGTGGACGGAGAGACTGGACGTCCATGAACACTCCGCGGTGTCTGCTGTTGGCGCCTCGTTTATGAGACCCCACACACCAGGCTTCTCGTGGACAAGAGGAGAAAGCACAGAATGCTTTGCCCAGTTAACAACACAGCTAACTTCATTACTGTAAAACATTTGCTATACTTGATTACCTGTTGTGCAATATGACCAGAATTTAGAACTAGCTTTGCAAAATAAAGCCACACGGACACAGTGTGAAACCGGAATTATCAGTGCCGCTCCCACCTGCTGACTTCTTAGATCTGGTGCTGAGGGAGAAGATTTTTTTTTGATAAACTTCTTTTATTAGATAACTAAAATTTTGCGAATTTTTTGATCAAGAAATGTCTTCTCAACTCCCTGGCTTTATTCTCTCACATGGTTTTATTGGCCGAAATATTTGTATATCTTTTATATAGGCTGCTTCAAATGTTTTCAGTGTAGGTGGAGAATGAATATCTCAGAGGAGTAATAAGAAAAGAGCTTTCACTCTGATCCCTTTAAATGTGTTTTTAAAACTTATCTCAGGAAAACACTTTTCTCTATTTTTCTCTATATTCCTCCTTTTATCTATCATCTAATATCCTATTTTACATCAAATATTAAAGCTCATCCATTAACCACTGGCAGGCTGAACAATTTACTTTGGTTCTGCTGATTTTTTTTTTAAAGGCACTTAACCTTTAACATAGACGTAGCAAACGGAACAGTTCCCAAACAGAAGTGCCCCGAGGTTTTTCCACAGTCAAATGATACAGTTTCCTGACCTTGATCGAGGTATTTGACATTGCTGAAACCTGTCTCTTTGCCTGTAAAATGAGAATGACGTCTCTCCTACCTCTGTGGCCAGATTGTGTGGGAGCAGGTGCGACTGAGTTAGTGACGGCACTCTGGAAGTGCCGTAGTGCTCTGAAAGTGCGTGCTGTAGTTCTCACATCAGAAACAAAGCAGAGCATGTGCATTGTAATGAAGGAGGGTGTGGCGCTATTATGTACTGTTCTTACACGTAGATTTTGATTTTAGAGACCGTGCGCCCACTTCAGCTTGCATTTGTGATATTCTGATAAAAGGCCAAGTTGTCACTGAACACCGTGTCGATTGCTCAGATTCTCTGCAGTCGCCCTTCGTGCAGATGTCTGATGTAGATGGAAGTCTGATGTGGATGCAGGGTAATAGCGACCTTGGCGTTGGTCAAGGCAACCTCAAAAACAGCTTCCGTCTGTGGTCGTTGCTGTTGTGCCCCAGCCTGAGGACCGCAGAGCTCAGAGAAAAGCTTGCTGAAGATCCCGCCAAAATGATGGAAAAGCAATTGGCTCCGTTTAATACACCTTCCAACCTGTCTGCCTGGGAGCAGTGCGGGGCCAGCAGTCACTGTCAGCGTGGCTGTACGGAAGCCAACGGAAGGTTCATGCCCGTGGTTGTGTTTTGTCTTCTCTCCTGCTGCTCGCTGTGAAGTAGTCACAAAACGAAGCTGTGAGGCTGGGCTGACCGAGGACTTGGCCGTGGGGCACGTCCTCTGGGTGCCGTGGTGCAGTCACCCTTGGCTTAATGTCCGTGTGATCCTAGGTCCTCCTGGAAGGCCGTGGTTAGGACTAGGCACTGGAGAAAGCAGAGAGTTCAGTGCGTGAGTGTTCCGTCTTCCTGCCAAACCTGGATAATCCCGCCGGCACGGGACAGGACGTATTCGCTGGGGGTGTACACAGGCAGACAGCTGGAGGAAGCAGCGATGAAGGCTGCCCGGCAAGTGGATCTGAATGTGGTGTGGTCTCCAGTTTTAAAGTTTTCCCAAAGTTGCTGATTTTAAGACCATTCTTCACTTACCATTATGGTGAGACTTTCGGATTTTGGAAGTTTGTTGGTTTCAGCGCAGTTTTTTCTCAGGGAAACAAAATTGAGGTTACCGAAATGGTCAGTAGTTTTCTTAAAGTGAAATAGGAATCTCCACTCAAATATTTAAGTTTTTATTTTTAAGATGTTTGGGGAGAAAACCCTTAAGTCTGAGGTTCCTCTGGTGGCTGTGTATCATACTGTGTTGCAGTTCATGCCCAAGCTAAAAGGACATAGTGTCCTTAGGGCATATTTCATAGCATCTCAAGACTTTAACATCTCCTTGCATAACTAGTAAGAAAATGCATGTTTAATGTGTGTTTAGGTGTTTAGAATTAGCTTTTCTGATGATAATTAAAATGTTCTGTAATGAGGTCATATGTTTGACCTCAGTTATATGTATGTGTGTGTGTGGGTGGATGGGTGGATATTTACAAACAGAAATTCTCCTTCTGGGTAATTTTTAGTGGCTTACGTTTCGTGCCTTTTAGTTTTTGTCTGCAGAATCCCCCTGACTGCATTGTGTTTTGATTTTGGTTAACAGTCTGTGAGCAGAGGTATAATTTCCTTTTTATCTTCCACCAACCTCCGATCGCTTCCTATTTGCATACTGTGGTGAGGACATGAGGGGGAACAGAAGCAGCCTCAAAACAAGCATGTCTTAGATAGAAAACAGACGTAAATTATTTCACTCTGACTTCATTTCTGCTTCTGTAACAGCCCAGACTCCATGACATGGCACAGCCACATGCTGATTAAGGAGGTACCATGTACCCGAGCCGGCGTGTGCACTTATGATCGTCGTTTCCAAATTGACGTGAGTGGCCAGTGTTACCATCTAGCTTTCTTGATCTCAGTAAAAATTACCTTTTTAATTAAAAAAAAAGAGTTTGGTTGTTGCAAACTCTCAGACCTTCCTATTTTTTAGTGAAGAAACACATTGTGGTTGATGGCATTTCAAAAATGTTTTCAGCCAGGCACAGTAGCTCACGCCTGTAATCCTAGCACTTTGGGAGGCCGAGGCGGGAGGATCACAGGAGTTCGAGACCAGCCTGAGCAAGAGCAAGACCTTGTCTCTGCTAAAAATAGGAAAAAAAGGCCGGGCGCGGTGGCTCACACCTGTAATCCTAGCACTCTGGGAGGCCGAGGCGGGTGGATCGCTCAAGGTCAGGAGTTCGAGACCAGCCTGAGCAATGAGCGAGACCCCGTCTCTACTAAAAAATAGAAAGAAATTAGCTGGCC
>CM052449.1:66790-77329 GCA_028533085.1 Varecia variegata | reverse complement strand
AGGAAAAAAAAAAATTAGCCACTGAAAGTGGGAAAAATTAGCCAGGTGTGGTGGCGCATGCCTGTAGTCCCAGCTACCCGGGAGGCTGAGGCAGGAGGATTGCTTGAGCCCCCAGGAGTTTGAGGTTGCTGTGAGCTAGGCTGATGCCACGGCACTGTAGCTTGGGCGACAGAGCAAGACTCTGTCTCAAAAACAAACAAACAAACAAACAAACAATGTTTTGTATTACAGAATGTTTTTTCCCCAAAGCCACATCTGAATGAAACAATTGATAGCTAATAATCATAATAAAAACATTTACTGCATGATTACTGTGTGCCCAGCTTTGTGCTGGGTTCTTTGTTCCACATCCACCCTGTGAGGGTAGGAGCTGTCATCATCGTTAGGATTTAAGCCACTTGTCCGAGGTCACACCGCCAGCAAGCATCGGAGCGAGATTCAAATCCAGGCTGTCCGTCTGACTCCGGGGCTCCTGTTTCTGATAGTAACACAGCCCTGAGAAGAATTCTGTAGAGTAAGCCCAGCAAAGACTATTTCTCTAGCGAGATTGAGAAATTCTGTGTTGATCTCATGCCAAAATACTTGGTAAAAATATACATAGCATGCAATGTTAAAAGGCTAAAGTTTAAGGACCATCTAAATATCATGTTCTTGGAATATTTACTCAAGAATCTTTAACAGCTACAAATAGCTCCCTATTTCAAGGATATTCATACATCTTAATATTAATTTTTTTAAAGAAAAATATGGGAAAAATGTGTTAGAAAATTAACATTCCCAAAACTGTTAAGGGTTTTCTTACAACTGTTACAATAATGTTACCACGGGAAAGCTCAATTGAATACAAAGTGTGATATTTCTAAGGCTGTGATGGACATTTCAGTGTCTAAGTTATGGCTTGCAAATAAATATCAAGAAATATAGGGCCCTGAAGCTATTTTGGTGAGCCTTCCTCCCCTCTGGCAGGCTGGCAGGTTCGGATTCCGGGAGCTCACAAATCTGGGACACTTTGGGGCGTGTTCCCTGTTGCCATAGTCAGTATCTCTGCCGGTTCCTTGGCTAAGGACAGTTTCACACCAGATTCTAAGCAGCTTCTGTTTGCTGCTTTGAACCCTCAGCAAACCTATTAATTAGTGATCCAGACCTGGAGTCCTGTCTCCGTGCTCTTGTCTTCAAAAGTTGGTGCTGGAGCTGGAAGAAATGAACAGCACTGTTTGCTGTATTCTGACAATGAAGATCTGGGGCCAGAAAAAATAGAAGAGACTAAGCAGTGAGCGAGAAGAGAGAGAGGCAATCAGAAAAAGCATCTCAAGGCTAAATGCAGATGGTTTGGATCGAATCATCGGGCTCCGTCAGGAATAATATTGCTCAGGAGTTGCTAGCAGCAGCTGCAACCAAGACTTTGGAAAAGGCAGGTTTTTCTTCTTCAAGAATGAGAGCGCCATGCAAATTATTCTTCTGACCTTTTAAAGACACAAATCACATTAAAACCTTCAAATTTTCCTTTGCATAAAGGGTGAAACCTTAGCCATTGGGGCCTTAAACCTTATCACAGACCACTCACCACAGGGGAGTGGCTGGCCTGTCATAAGGACACGCTTTTCCAGTCCAGGGGGACCTCGCTCCCTCAGAGACCTGCCCAGCCCACCCCGTCTACACGGCCTGCCCCGTCTACATGGCCCGCCCCGTCTACACGGCCTGCCCTGTCTACACGGCCCGCCCCATCTACACGGCCTGCCCCATCTACACGGCCAGCCCCGTCGCCAGACGCGATGGGTCACATTACCTGGTTTGCCTCCGTCGTCCGTTGCTGTGTTGCCAGCTTCTGTACTTGACATTTGTAGGAGGCCCTCGGCACAAGAGTGGATGTAAATGAGTGAATTCTTGAACACACATTTCACATTTTTTTTATTCTGTGGAGTTTTCTGTTTCACAAGCCGGTGGATCTCAGAAGTGTGGCCCCCAAGCCTGCGAGGCGGCGTTCCCTGGGACTGTCAGGAATGCAGATTCTTGGTCCCCCCAGACCTGCTGAGCCGTGAACTCGGGGTGGCCCCTGCGGTCCGCGCTGGGTGCAGGTCCTGGGTCTCGTGTCACCAGCTCTGACACGACGCCTGGCCCGGAGCAGACAGGACGTTTCTGTGGAAGGAGTTAATCCATCCTCCCTCCTTCCTCTCCACCCCCTGCCTCGCACACCCAAGCTCTGGGGGCACAAATGTGGAGGACGGGATTCAATGATGCTCTGAGGACCTCAGGGAAATCTGTGCTCTGCAGTGCAGACCTTGCTAAATTTAGAATCCCGGCTCACCCACTCCTCCTTCCTGCGCCCCCGGCAACAGGAGAGGAAATTTCCAGCTGCTGCCGGATGCTAGTTTGTTTTCATTTGACCCCTGGGTTCCCGCGAGTGAGCCCAGGAGAGAGAGGGTGGCCAGAGCTGGGCCTGCGTCACGACCAGCCCCAGCGGGAGGGTCCAGCGCTTGGGCAGCCGGAGGGCAGGTCCTCACGCCCACAGAGGGGCTGCGACAGCTCCCAGCTCCAGCCAGACTCTGGGCTCTCAGCCCTGCTGGTTTTACCCTCGACTTCCAGGCCCTGCTTCCTGCTCCCTAGAAAGGAACAAGCAGCGAAGGGCTGCAGAGCCCTTGGCAAGGACCCGGTGCTCCGGCTGCCAGCGTGGACGTCCCCGTCAGCAGGTGGCAGGGCCGTGACACTGGGAAGACATCAGCCGCTTTGTTCCGTTTGCCTTTCCCGTCATGGCTGCAGCGGCCTCGGCGATGCCTGCGTGACGCAGAGACGTCTGCACACGGCAGGGCCACGCGTGTTCTCATGTGAATCGTGTGAGGCGCCCCGGCCTCTTCCGTGTGGCCGCGCAGGACAGGGCCTGATCTCTAGAACAAAGGGACCCCGGGTTTGGGGCTCAACATCTCTAAGTTTTCTGCCCACGGACGTTGAGGCGCCTGCCCGCGATTCCTGCCTGTGAATCTCTCATCCTCCCTCTCCCCTCTCTGCTCTCCGGCACTTTCCTCCTCCTCATATTCCACCCAGAGGAAGCCAAGAATGAGGTTTTAAAAAGCAAATAGTTCTTCAGTAAACCGGTACAAATATATAGATTAGGCATGTCTGAAAGTGTCCAGTACACGTAGTTTATTTGGTCCTCACAGTGTTTAAAATTTGAAGTTTGCCTTCGGGCTTTGCAGGCACTTGCCCGTTTTCCACGGTCCCCACCGTCTGCCCCCGCGTCCCGTCGCGGGGCTGTTTCCAGGGTCGGTCCTGCCCTCGGTGGGCTCCAGGGCTTCTCCCGTCTGCCTTCCGCGGGGTCCCCGTGCGGCTGGAACCTGGGGTCGCAGGAGACCTCTCTCGCTGCCCCTTCCCAGCGTCCCGGCCGATGAGGGGTTGGTAAAAGCTCAGGAAAGACACGTCATTCACAGAACGCGTTTGGAGGAAGTCGGAGTTCTGTGTGTAGCTGGGAATGCTACGTGATGCCAACCAGGAAATCTTCCTGCCTGGCAGAAGGATTCAGTGGACTGTGCAGATTTTGCTTGAGACGTTGATTCCGGTTAGTGGAGCTTTCGCGTGTCCCCGGGTTCTTGGTCTGTGCGATGCTCGGTCATGAGCCTCTGTGTCCCATCTTCTCGTGTGGACCTTCCTGTCTGGTTCTTCCCTTGTTTCCATGTCCCCCTTGCCAAGCACGGCTGCACACGGCATTGGGTGAATCTCACGGACACACCGAGAAGGACGCGTCGTCTAGACGCACCTGCCCGTGGGTTCCCCTGACTGTCGGCATCGAAACTGGAAGACGCTTCCTCTTTTAATAAAATCCTCTCTCTCTTCCCCATTTTCCAGCAGATCTATGGAGTGATCACTCTTTTCAGACCGATCCGGATCTGCCACCGGGCTGGAAGAGGGTCAACGACGTCGCTGGCACCTACTACTGGCACATCCCGACGGGAGCCACCCAGTGGGAGCAGCCGGTCTCCGTCCCCGCGGGTCCCCAGGGCTCCAGGAAGGGCTCCCTGAGCTCGCTGACGCCGTCCCCCACCCCGGAGAACGAGGTACGCGGTGTCTCTTTGCTGGCCCAGTAGCGTAGCTGTGCCGTGACTCTCTCTAGACCACTTGCTTCTGCCCCTCAGGTCATCGAGGTAAGCGCCCGATTGTCACGCGTGTTGCGTTTGGAGTCTCGGTAGCGTTGCCTCTTAGTGAACAGTGTCAGTATCCATGTCTTATTTGTTAATGGCTTTGGGTCTCTTGAACCACCCTTCCGGGTATGGAAACGGGGGCTGATTGTGAGAAGTGGCTGAGGTTCCCTGGGGCTGGCTGGGCCTCTCTTCACTCTGCAGGTGCCCTGCCTGGTGCCGACTCCGTGACATGTGCACACACGGAAGAACACGTCTTGGCCAGACGTGTTAGTCACTACATATCTCATTAGCCGTGGGCTCATTTGATAGCTTGGAGAGGACGTCTGCAAGGGTAACCCCGGAGAGCCCGCAAATGCTTAGCTTCTATTAAAAAAAACTCTGTTTAGTTAGTGGAGGTGACATTATTTTAGAAACAATTGGCAGCATAAATTTCTGCTATCCCTGAGGAAGAAATCTAGATGCTTAAAGAATTGGAGCATTAAAAAATTTCATTGTGCTATTTATTAATATGAAGATTCCTCCTATGAACCTTTGTGAATCCTGATAACAAAATATTCCAGAGAATTACGGTTAGAAAAGGTCACAATTAAGTAATAATTTTTGAGAACAGTGCTTTGCTCCCTGACACCCAGGCATTTCTGCCTTTTTCTGACCACAGTCTTTGGCTCTTTGAGCCCATTTCCTGTCCTTTGGGGACGTGACGGCATTTGAACTGCGGAGCTTGTCTGTTTGCAGCTGTTGCCACCCTTCCTGTCCTTAAAAGTATGCGACGTCTTGTTTTCTAAGTCTTTGATTATTCGCATGTTCTCCGCTGGGAGGCGGTGGGACCATGTCCTAGTCACATCTCTGCTGTCACGGGGCGTCGGCATCTTATTTGCACAGCCTGAGCCTCAGTTTCCCCAGCTTCAGGGTGATGAATGGGACGGGGTGGGCGGGGACCTCGGTTTGTTTGCACTTTGCCCTGGTGATCGGCAGGTGCGCCAGTTTCGTTGCTTATCCCTGGGCGACTTTGATAACTTTTCACTGGAGCTCAATGTCCCTACTCCCCGGGCGATTCTCACGCAGTCGTGTCTGCATCTGGTGCCGGGTGCACCGGGGGTGAGGACGGGCCGCACGGCCCCAGCCCCCAGGGGCTCGGCGTGAAGAGGGACTTTCTTCCGTCCCCAACAGCTGCATCCTGGGACTCCTCCCGCTGCCGGTGGGCATGGGTGGGGCCTCTGCTCCCTCCTCCTCCCCGCACGTCTCTGCTCTGGCACCTCTGCTGCCGGGTCTGTCTCCACCCAGGGCTTCCTTCCGCATCCCAGCCTTTTAACCATCTTCACCCACACTCACCCTACAGACAGGGAAACTGAGGCCAGAGGTCCTTCCGCATCCCAGCCTTTTAACCATCTTCACCCACACTCACCCTACAGACAGGGAAACCGAGGCCAGAGGTCCTTCCGCATCCCAGCCTTTTAACCATCTTCACCCACACTCACACCCTACAGACAGGGAAACCGAGGCCAGAGGTCTGCCATCCCAGCCTTTTAACCATCTTCGCCAGCACTCATACCCTACAGACAGGGAAACTGAGGTCAGAGAGGTCCATGAGCGGCGACGGCACCGGGTCTGGAACGCAGAGTCCCTGCATCCGAGGCCGGAGTCCTTCCTACTTGGCGTCCCTGGCTCGGGGGTTCCATGAGTCTCACGTCCTCTCTCTTGGGAAGTGATGAAGTCCCCCTAGAGCTGCCCTGCCGAGGCCACGGCTGCGGAGTGGTGGGGTCCAGGGGGCATCCTGAGGCTTATGCAGCTTGGAGTTACGTTTCTTTGATTAATTTGGGAGACTTTTGTCCCTGTGTTTTCTGTAAACGTCTTGGGGAGGACGCAGCGTGGGGGGCAGCTGGCCTCGGGTGAAACCTCCAGGTAGCAGAGTTCACTTCTCACCCTTGACCCTCCCTCGGGGCCTGGTTTTGCCTGCCCTTCCCCTGTGCACCTGCCCCCCCACCCCTGCGCCAGCCGCTGCTCAGAGGGGCTCACCCTCCCTGCCCCCGTCCTGGAGAGCGGCGCTGGTGCACGGTCCCCACTCGGCCTCCACACTCCCCGCTCAGCCTCCACGCTCAGCCTCCCCGCTCAGCCTCCACACTCAGCCTCCACGCTCAGCCTCCCCGCTCAGCCTCCACACTCAGCCTCCACACTCAGCCTCCCCGCTCAGCCTCCACACTCAGCCTCCCCGCTCAGCCTCCACACTCAGCCTCCCCGCTCAGCCTCCCGGCTGTGCTTAATGACTGGTTGTGGTTTCCGGGTATTTCCATAAACATCGGTTCATCTGATCTCCTCACGACTCTTGTGTGTCAGAGAAGACAGTGTGGTCCCCGCCGAGAGAAGCGGTGACTGAGAGCCTGCAGGTGGCACAGCTGGCATCAGGGTGGGGGTACAGCCAGCCCCCCAACTCCGGCCCTGCTCTGCCCAGTGTTACCCCCACCTGCATCAGCAGGAGTCCTCCCTGCTGTGCTGACCATGTCACTGTGCGGACAAAGGCTCGTCCCTCCGTGGGACTTGGCTAAGGATGCGCATTTCTAGAAATTTCAGAGAGACTGACGCATAGCCAGCGCTTTCACAGAGCAATGGGGTAGATATTCTTTAGATCAGCCTCTCAGTTGTTCACTTCCTACGCATCCTACCCCCATTCACAAAGCCGTCCCTTAAGTCACAGGACCAAACAGATTGATTGATTGATTGATTGACTGACTGATTGAGACGGGATCTCGCTCTGTTGCCCAAACTAGAGCATGTCACAGCTCACTGCAGCTCAAACTCCTGGGCTCCAGCGATCCTCCCACCTCGGCCTCCCGGGTAGCTGGGACTACAGGTGCCACCATGCCCGGCTAATTTTTGTTTTTTTTGTAGAGACGGGGTCTCACTCTTGCTCAGGCTGGTCTCGAACTCCCGGCCTCAAGCGATCCTCCTGCCTCGGCCTCCCCAAGTGCTGAGATTACAGGCGTGAGCACCACGCCCAGCCCCGAGCAGATTTAAAAAGCAGTGAATTAAAGTCTTGGAGACAAAAGGAGGAGCAGTGGGGGAGGAATGAGAGGATTGGGGGAAAGACCCCACCTGCCGCACACCTGGGGTGTGGGAACGCTGATGCTCCACCCGAGGCTCTGAGAGCCGTCAGGTGTCTGCCGAGCCGGCCGACGCATGTCTGTCACTCCCCATAACGCCCTTGTGTCTCCTGGTGCCGTCTTCCCGTCTGGCCTTTGGTGACGCTGGGGCGCAGAGCGGGTAGGAACTTGGGCGACGTGTCCAGAGCCGGTCCAGCCCCTCTCCAGCCCCAGGCTTCGCGGCGCTCTGTGTCCGGGAGTCTCCGCGTCTCCCCCCACGGGAGGCTGCGTCACATGCAGAACCTTCTAGAAAATGACTCCTCCTAATAACATTGTCTAAGGCGCTAATGGCAGTGGAAGAGAAATGATTATTTTCCCAGCACCATTTCTTTGATTCCTAAATAGAATCTATTTCAACTACGTGAGAGAAAGCAAAATGTTAAGGGAAAGAAGCAGCTTGTAATAGTTCGTGTTAGAAATGCATATTTTATTCAGATTTCTTTCTGAGCTGACTTCAAAAAAAGAAAAAAAGAATCAAATAAATAAGTGCTAAATCTGCTGCCTGAGCTTCACAAAAGTTCAGGACTGAAAGCTTCCTCACAGCTTGGAGATTTTGCCTTTCACGTTCCAAAGTTCACAGGGGAAGTGTTGAGCGC
The DNA here is from genome assembly GCA_028533085.1 of Varecia variegata. NCBI lineage: Eukaryota > Metazoa > Chordata > Mammalia > Primates > Lemuridae > Varecia > Varecia variegata. The sequence continues at coordinate 69,466 of CM052449.1, read as the reverse complement.
GGTGGATCTGTTTCTGCGGCTCACGCCAGCAGCGTCTCTGCAAGTTTATAAACTGCCAGGGAGCGTTTGCTGCGCACGATGCTCTTCCTGCAGAGCACTTGTTTGCTCCAAGTTACCTCGCAAGTTCCTTGGGTGTCGAGTTTTAGAGCGGAGAGAGTGCCACACACGAGATATATTTGAATAACTGTTGGCCTGGAGCCAGGCCTTGTCGTATTTTTAGCTGAAGGTGCTTTGGGTCCCTAAAGAAGAGGATATGGAGAGGGTGGGTCTGCAGCTGGGAGGGCGAATTGTTTCTTAGAGCCCTGGCTCGTCCTGATCCTAAATTATTCTGTTCTTGCCAAAGTGCTCGTGGCCTCGGGGTGCCCTGAGCAGCCGACACCCCGGGGGGCACAGTGGGTCACCGCAGCGCCCGTGTGTTTTTATATGCACTTGGAAACAAGATGACAACACAGAAGGGCCACCTCTCATCATTTTACTGAACTTCCTGACCCAATCGAGCAGTCGTAGTGTTTGGAAGCTGGAAAGACCGAGGAGGGGCCCCGTGAACGGGAGGACTGAGGACCCTGCCCGGAGGCCCCCGGGACTGTAAACGTGCTGGGTCTCTGTCCCCCCCACCCACCGAGTCCGACTTTGCAGGGATCCCTGAGCTCCCCAGGGGGCTTCCTGCCAAGCATGTCACCCGCTCTCTAGTGGACCTGGTCCCCTGTTCTGTGTGTGTCGATTCCTCATAAATTCAGGGACTCCCGGGACTACTGCTCTCACTCCTTTGCTTTGAAAGCTCTTTATGACGTCCCATCCCTTTGTCTTCTGTGTCACCTGGGGCATGTCCTTCTTCCTCTGGGAAGCGCCTTAGTGGTGGGGCCCTGTCCCCCTCACCTTGTGTCCCCGGCACCTGGCACAGTGCTGGGTCCATGGTGACATTAAGTATTTGCCGGGTGAAGGAGCAAACCAGCCGCAGCCCTGGGAGCTGTTGGTGACGGTGGCAAAGCCAGCGCTAGAGCCCGGCCTCCTGACCCCGTTCCCATCTCTGCATCTGTCTGACCGAGCAGGTTGCTCCACCTGCCTCTTCCTCTTTCATTGTCTTCCTCTTCACTTCTCCTCCTCCTCACCCCACCCCGTGCTGCAGAGAGAGGTGGCCGCAGCCCTTCCTAGAATCAAAGAATCTCTGTTGGGTTTTCTTTTTTTCCCAAAAAAACATTTATTAGCAAGAATTATTGGCCCAACGTAGAAAACCTTCTCCCTAATTAAAAAAATTAGATGAATAGACTAGGGAGTTCTTAAAACTTAAGACAAAGTGTTTTTTGTCTTTCATTGACCTTTAAAAAAGAATTAAAAAAAAATAAAAATTATGATCACTTATACAGGGGAAAAAGTTTATCACCTTTGGTATAAATGAATATTTTTAAATACAGGAGGGGAAAAGAGGTCTGTGGCCTAGTCATAACATCTGTAATGCTGGTTTCCATTTTTCCTCACTCAAGAGTTTTGTGCTTTGAAAGGCTTTCTTTAGGAGTGCCCGTGTTAGTATAAGGTTTTGCAAAATCACTGTATAGGGTCTTTGTTTATTCAAATCTGTAAAAGGTGCTTGTTGGGTGTTTTCCAGCCAGCTCGTGTTTGCGTAGCGTGAGGGCTGGATTCAGGCAGGCTCAGAACCGCAGTCGGCTTTGCTTCAGAGGGACCCTAAAGCCAAAGAATAAATACATAAAAAATTGTAAAGCCACACATAGAACTGTTTTAATTAAGTGCTGAAGGCTTTTCTGGGACTTATTTTAGAAAATACTCATGTTTCACCCTCTCCAGTCCCAATGCATAGTGTCTCCTGAGCATAACTTCTGATTTCAGATTCTGTTTGTCAGACACTCTTCCTTTTTTTCTTTTTTTAAAAATTTCTCCACAAAGATGCAATTACCTTGAGTCGTCCTAATTCATCATCTGGTATCCTTTCTCAAAGTTAAACGAGAAACAAATATTGCTCACATATAGATGATGATGATGATGATTGGGGGCCACGTCGGCTTGTTTTCTTTTTCAAAAAGCAATTCTAGCTTAAAATCGTATTTCATAGCTGGTGTCTCAGGTCCTCCTCGCAAGACCTCATTAACACCTCTGCAGTGACGGTTCCAGACCTTTCAGTCACGGGCCCCTCTGAACGTGTGAGGAAACCGGGTGTCCTTTCCCGGGAAAACAAACACGCACAGACCCCCCCACGGGGTTCACGCTGCTCTGAGCTGACGGGTCGAGACCCCCAGGTTATTAGTTTTCTCGCAGTGAGGACCGAGCACAGGGGAGGGTGAGGGCTGCTTTCCAGCCTTTTATTCATTAAGACAAATTGTTTTTTAAAAACAATAGTGGTCTAAGTTCTCTTTTATTTTGAAAAACAAAGCAAAATGACACCAACTGTGCAGTTGTGATGCTGGATGTGAGTTTGCAATGCCTTTGCCCCCGAATTCAGTCCAATAAATACATGTTTCAACCACAGGACGTTTGAACTTCGCTGCTTCTGCTGACAGTGGTTCTAAAACCTGTGTTAACGTTGTGAGTAAAAGTTGTGGGTCAGTGTCCACTTCTCATTTTCAAGAAGCTTTAGTGGAAAAGTTTCCTTTGTTGATTTATTTATCCAAGGAAAGAGATTTGCATGACCAGTCCCTAGAACAAATTCACAAAACTGTCCCTGGG
>CM052449.1:43130-66290 GCA_028533085.1 Varecia variegata | reverse complement strand
AATTAATATTGACACCATGTGATTAACTAAGCATCTGTTCACATTTTCCCATGTTTTCCCATTAATGTCCTTTCCTGTTTCAGGGCCCAGTCTGGGACGCTGTGTCAGGCAGTGAGCTCTCTGAAACTCATTGCACATGTTCCTTTCCATAATTCTTGGATTTATCATTCTGACCTTTATTATAATATTCCGTGTAATTACTAGCACTACAATCTATCTTGCACCCATAGTCAGAGAAGCCGTCTCCATACTACAGAGCAGAGCTGCAACTTCATGATAATAGATGATTTTTTTTTTTCTTTTAAATTACTGCTTTGGTGTAGCTTCCTACAACTGGTGTTACCAGGTCAAAGGCCGTCAGTTTTACGGCTTTTGTCACTAATTGCAAAATTGCTCCCCAGAAAGCCTGCAGCAGCCTCTACTCCTGTCAGTGAGATCCTGGAACGTGCTTCTCTGTCCGCATCCCTGTTGACGCTGGGCTTTGTCATTTTTATTTATTCATCTTAGTTTTATTGCATGTGAGCTACTACCCCCTGGTTTTAAAATTTCCCCCTTAATGAATGGTTATAGAACAGGACATTTGCTGTGAGAACTCTGGGTTTCTGTCCATTCTTGGCCATTTTTTCCTCTTATTTTTTCTAGGCATGTTTAAAACAATTTTTACTTTTGCGTAACTTTAGATTTATGGAGAAGTTGGAAAGATAGTCCCGAGTTCCCGTCCCTCCCTCACCTGTTTCCCAGTGTGACGTCTCACACGGCCAGCGTGCATTTGCCGACACTGAGAAGCCAACGTGGGCATGAAACTGTTCCCGGAACGCTTCCTTCCGATTTTGCCAGTTTTTCTCCTGACATTCCTTTTCTGTTCCAGGATCTAGTCTGGACTCCCGCGTTGCACTTAGTCCCTGTGCACTGTTAGATCCAGAACTATCTGCTGCTGGAACCTCATGCTTCTCTCTCATCTTGTCTTTCTCTCTGTCTGTGTCCCTTTTCCACGTGAAAAGGCTCTGACAATTTCATCATCTGTTGGGTGGTCGTCCCCAGTGCCCGCGTGTCAGGAAGGCGAGTCCCTGGCACGTCTGGGGGGCCAGCAGTTGCCCCCCGGTCTGTCCTCGGTGCTCACCCTCCTTGAGCAGCTTCTCCAGAATCCGATTTTAGCCCCTTTCCCGCAGCACATGGCTGACTAAGTGCTTAACGTTAGAATAAAAGCCAGTTACAATCAACCTGTGGAAAGCTCCATGCTTTGAGAAGCACCTGCCGTCCCCCGTCCTTTGTGTCACCTGCTGGGCCCGCTGTGAGGGGCGGGCGCCACCTGGTGGAGCGCAGTGGGAATGGCGCCCACGTCCCCTTGGAATCAGAATTACTCAGAGCTGGAGGTGACGTTCATGACCTCGGGGTCCTCCTCGCACAGGTGGGTCCGGGCTGCACAAGTGGTTGGTGAGGACACGGCCTGCCGGGTGTCTCCCGAGCCTCTGACCCTCCCGCTGTCTCCGTCTCCGTGCGTCCACCTGTTTCCGGGATGTTTGTGAGGACAGGGCCTTAGTGCTGCCGTGAGAACATCGCTCTTTGAAGTTCGCAGTCGGGGAAATGAGTGAGGCAGGCTGTACTGTCCCACGCTTTAAATTCTCTGGGTTTCAGCTTTCTCATCTGGGAAAGACACACGTCATCGAATTAGAAGCCACTTCTGGTTCTGAGAAATGTCCGGATTCCCGATGAAATGGTTCAGTCTGATGTGTGCTCGGTCTGGAGAAGGAAGGTGCTGTGACCCAGGCGGGTTCCCTCTCCTGCACCCGCACCCCACGTGTGCCTGTCCCCTGCCGGGCACCGCGCAGTCTTCCCGCAGACACAGGCGTTGGAGCGACTTTCCCAGACTGCAGGTGTGGCCCGATGCTTAGAGCCATCACAGTGACTTGTCTGATCCTGCAGCTGGGAACAGCGGAACCGGGACTCGGACTCACTGCGCTTGCCTGCAAAGCCCGAGCAAGCGTCACGCCCACCTGCTCCTGGTCGTCGCTCCCTGCGTGTGAAGATCACTTTGGCAGCCGGAAATTTGGGATTGAGGAGAGGAGTTGCTGGAGTCAGGAATGGGAGAGCGGAGTGGAAGGTCCTTGCTCGAGGACAGACGCCTCCTCCTCCTCGCCTCATCCACACCCGCGTGGCCTCGTCCTCTGCAAGGTGCCTGTGGCCAAACCCTGGTTCAGCCGTTCTGGGGCAGGAAAGGGATTGCGTGTCCACGCTTGCAGGTGATGCAGCATCACCTGAGACTGACGGTCTACAGACATCACTGAATAACAACACTGTGAAGTTTGAAACCCGATTTAAAAAAGGAAACCATCATTTTGGTGCATCTTCTGCGGGGAAGTCGGCACCGTCTTCCTGCACAACCTGCCGGCTCGGTTACTGCCGTTTGCAACCAGTTCTCAGCTGCTCGGGGATTTGGGGTCCAGGCGCTGGGTTTTGTGAAAGCTTTGCTGTGTCCTTACCCTTTTGTTGTGACCTGCCCCAGCTGGAGAGGAAGGGGCAGGAGAGGGCACGAATCATCTGCTAGCGAGGTCTGACAGAGGAACTTTTTGAGATGAACAGTGAACGAACGTGAAATTCTAATATTCATCGCTGAGCTTATTTATCTGTGCTCTCCCCTGGTTCCTATTAGCATGGATTTTCATGGAGTAATTGTGTTAGTGGCTACTGACTAGATTAGCACTCAGATAAACAGGAAATGGTACGAGTGTCTTTTCTCATCCAGATTTATATCTGGTCTGTGTAGCAAATTCATTATCATTACTCAGCAGTTATATGGGATGTTATGGCTGCATGTAGTTCTTATAATTGATTTCTACTCATGTGGTACAGGTTTCGTCTTTCAGAAATCCTGATCTGTGTGGGAGGTTTGGATTTGATTTGCATTGTTGATTCATTAATGGAGTCAAAGATATTTATTGAATGCTGAATGCTAAAGGAGCGCACATGCTTAACGAATGGTGTGATGGTCAAGAGCACGGACTCTGCACTCGGCCGTCTGGGGTTCGAAGCCCCAATCCGCTGCTCACACGGCTATTGTAAACATGGAGCTGACATGTTATAGACACACAATATACGTCAAATGCTTGCAACAGTCCCTCACACATAATAAGCATTAGCTGTTATTGTTAACGCTATTCCCACTACAAGGAGGAATCGATATGGCCCCGTCCTCGAAGAACAGACGACAGACGGCCAAATTCAGTGCCGAGAGCTGAGCTGCTGCATCAGGAATGCAGGGAGTCCCGGAGGCGTCTGCCCTGGCTGGTGTACGGGGCGGCCCGTGTGGTTTCCGGAAGGAGATGGTGCCCAGGCCGATGAGTGCGCTTGGATTGTACAGGATTCAGTGATTCTATCCCCCTCCCCCATCCCTTTCAATAAAAGCGAGTGGGGAAGCTTTGGAGATGGTTTTGTATGTAAATTAGTGTTCATTTTCAGCAGATGCTTTTAGGAACAGATGTGAGACGGGGTCCATCTGTGTGTGTCCAATGCTGTGGGTAACATTGTTTCTGTTATCTGTTTCTATGGGTAACATTGTTTCTGTTATCTGTTTCTATGGGTAACATTGTATCTGTTATCTGTTTCTATGGGTAACATTGTTTCTGTTATCTGTTTCTATGTAGGATGCACCAAACTGCACCAGAACTTTGTGACTTAATCATCTGTTTTGCTCGTGATTTTGTGGGTTCGGGAATTGGGGTGGGTTTGGTGGTGCAGTTCCTTCCAGGTCCAGCTGGGGACGGCGGGGGCTGGAGGACCCATTTCCAAGACGGCGTCTTCCCAAAAGTGCCCGGTGGCCCAGGGCTCCTCTTCCTCCCCATCCCACCCTCTACGGCCTCTCTGTGTGGCTCGGTCCTCCCGGCAGGGTCTCTGGGTGGCAGTTGTGCCCTTGTCTGGAGTCTGGCTTCCAAGATGCAAGAAGCTGAAGCCACCAGAAGTGGCTCTTCCTGGCAGTGTCACCACGTCACGTCCACTGTTTTCTGTGGTCAGATCAGGGGTGGAGAAACGGCCTCTCCCTCCCGACTGGAAGAGGGCGAGTTCATGTCACCAGGAGCACGGAGGATGCAGCAGGTGTTGTCCCCGCGGTTCAGTCATTCACAATAAAAACCTTCACGAAGGGCGGCAGATACCAACACGCCTGAATCAGGAAAGCGAGGCCCAGAGCCCGTGAAGGACGTGCCCAGTCCTGGCAGAACGTGACCGTCCTCTCATGCCTGGCTTTCAGGTTGGCATTCACAGGGGAAATAAAGATCAGCTCTTCAAGCCTTGGAGGAAGTGGAAGGACAGAGAGACGCAAAGCAATCTGCCTGAGCGTGTGTCGAGACTGAGGCCAGGCTTTCTGCCCCTGGCGTGGACACTCACTGCCACTGGCGCGACTGGTCATTTGCCTGCTGGCCCGGAGGACGGCTTTTGTGTTTCTGGAACTGTTTTCCTCCTCTTATTTGCCAACACGGCCAAGCGTAATGCTGTGTTCCTCTCCTTCATTAACTTGTGGTCACTGCACTTGCCTGGATGAGCGGTCGAGGAATTGGCAGCCACGTGTGGGCCCCGAGTTTTTCAGGGCACTGCTAAAACAAGGTGCGTCGTTGTCCAAGCGTTGGCAGCTGCGCCCGGTGGTGGGCGGATACCTGCAAAGGCTGACTGAGGGGAGGCGACTTCCCTCTTCCCGGGGGGGTCAGGTGATGGCCGTGAGCCGGCGTCGGCGGCAGCAGTGGTCATCCCGAGAGTGTCGGGCAGCAGGTGCGTGAACCTGACCTGGCGGGATCCTGGCAGAGAGTTCCGGGCCCTGAATCGACACGGCACTGAGCAGCCTGAGGCAGAAGCAGCCACGGTGTGTCCGTCCAGCAAGTGTGGGTCCTCCAGGAAGGGCTGATGACAGGCACAGCCGGAGCCATCACTCTTGTCTGTGCTTTGGTTAAGAGCTATCGAAGAACGGGCATGAATCAAAGTGCAATTGTTGGATTTTTTTGTTTGTTTTCAAATTTTGAAAAAAATATTTTAAAAGGTAAGTGACTTGACTGAATATTTTGAGTTTTCCTAAAGCATCACTTGCTGGAGTTTAAGGAAAAGTGCTGGTGGCTGGGCGTGGTTCATGCCTGTAATCCCAGCACTCTGGGAGGCTGAGGCAGGAGGATCACTTGAGGTCAGACCAGCCTGAGCAAGAGCGAGACCCCGTCTCTACCAGAAATAGAAAAAATTAGCCAGGTGTTATGGTGCCTGTAGTCCCAGCTAGTCAGGAGGCTGAGGCAGGAGGATCGCTTGAGCCCAGGAGTTGGAGGCTGCAGTGAGCTATGATGACACCACCGCACTCACTCTAGCCCAGGGCGACAGAGCAAGACCCTGTCTCCAAAAAAAAAAGAGAGAAGTGGTGGCTATGAGCTTCCTGGCCACGCGGGGGCAGCAGCGAGCCGTGCTGGGTGCTCGTTCTGCGCCGTGGGGAGGCCACGCGGGCTCCGTGGCCGAGCTCAGCTCCCCGGACGCCTGTTTCCTCCTCTGGCCACGTGGAATGGTGCTGAAGCTTTTCAAAGCAGAAATTAAATTAAAACAATAGCAGGATTGCACAAGGAAAATGATTTTAAATAAATTCATTATAGTAATATAGTTCAAGCTCCTTTTTTTTCCCTCCGATAAGCATGAGAAAATAATATTCTTAATGAGCTGTGGTGAGGTTGGGTGATTCTCATTTTTTAGCCACAGATGAAACTCTTGATTTTTAGTGGGCTCGTTTAGATTGAAATCCGTGTGTTCTTGTACTCAAGGAACAAAAGGCCAGTATTATTTTTTTTACTTTCCTTTTTGTTAGTGAATTCTTCCAAGTATTCGTTGTTGTAGAATTTCATAGTAGGCAGCGATGGACGGGGGAAAATGTGTTCCTGACTTCGGGGTTTAAGAGTCTGCAGCCCGTCCACAGTGACACTGGTGTCCTCAGGTTCTTCTGGGTCAGAACCACTGAGACGCTCCACTGATTGCAGCTTCTGCTGATCTTTTATGACTTGCAAGACTTGAAGCTTCTGTTGACCTTGACCCCCATCTCCACTTGGGCACATCACGCCCCCCTGTCCAAGCCACTGGAATTTCAATTAGGGTAATCATCCAATTTATCATCTAACCCAGGACACTTTTAGGAGCGAAAGGGGCTGCTGTTAATACTTTTGTAGACGCCAGAACTGTCTTGGGGGAGGTTGGGCATGTGGTCACCCTAAGTGCAAATCTTCTGTTCCCTCGATGACTCTGGGGAAGATTTTCATGGCGCTATGTTTGTTCACTCATCCATTCAGCAGCTGTTACTGTTTCTTATGTGCTAATTCTCTACCTCATTGAAAACCCTCTGTGGTAACTGTTGTTATTATTCCCACTTTTACAAATGAAAGAAATTGGAACTTAGTAAATAACTTGCCCAAGGTCAGGGCCGCAGATCAGAGAGCTGAGACTGGAATCCATGCTGTTCCTACTCGGAACCGTACACGCTCCAGATGGCACTGAGCTCCGTTTCCTGAGCCTGCTTCGTGGGCAGAGCCTGTCCGACGTCCCTGCGGTGAAAGCTCACAGGCAAAGAGCAGAGCGGCTAAGTGGGGCGCAGATGCCAAACTGCCCCAGCCTGAGTCTGGGTCCACGACTGCACCTGCTTTGTGCTTCGCTCAGTTTACTCATCTTTAAAATGGGTACAGTGACCTAGTGTTGGCGAAAAGGGTTGAGGTAAGGATTAACTGAGTTAATGCCTTTGACGTTTGAATAGAGGTGGTGGGTGACAGGGTTGAAATGGCCCGTGGGGGCGTTGGCTGGGACACTGTGGTTTTGCTGACCGGGGCCTGTGCTGGGAGCCAGCGCGGAGGAGGAGTCAGTGAGCAGCAGGTGCTCCCTGAGAAGTAGCAACACGTGGGCGCTTGGGGGCTGAGACCGTAAAGTCGTGAGTTTTAATATAACGGGGAGTTTGGTGGTCGCCCCTGTGGCATGTCCGGTGCGTCCACCTGGAGAAACAGTGTGGTCTGGGGCCAAGAAAGTGGAGCTGCAGTGGGGCGGGGAGGCCCACCGAGGCACGGCAGCCCTGGGGCCTCCCCTTCCCCCAGGAGCAGGTCCTGTGTGCGGGTGAAGTGCGATGGGCCCACCCAGATCCTCGCCCGGTACGTGCTCGGGGGCTGCTCTCTCTTCTCTGCCTGGTTCCCGTGTGCGAGACACCGTGTGCGTGGTCGGTGGCCGGCCACAGAGGGGGCCACGCAACCTTCGTCTCTAAGCCGTGAAGATCAGTGTGCCGTTTGCTAAATGAACTGTTTGTCTTTGGTATTTTGGTGGGATTTTTCCCCCTAAAAAAGTGCAATCCGGAAGCTGGGACTGGGGGCTGGATGGGGAAGGCTGAACCAGACTGTGTGTGGTCACTCTAGGACGCTTCCCTGCCGTCCTTCATTGTGTCCCAGGTCCACTTGGGGGGCCTTGCAGGTGGCTGCCTAAGAGCCGTCTGTTGGCTCCCAAAGCAGCACGGCTCCGTGCCGGCCCCTGCCCTGGGGAGGTGGCTGCTTCTACTGCTGGTGCAGCCCGGACGGGACCGTGACACGGAGCCCTGCGGGGCCGGGGCCACGGGGACGAGTGTGGCACCCGGCTCGGGCCCTGCGGCTGCCTGGAGGTTCCCAGCAGGGCAGAAGCTGTGGCCAGGTCGGCCTCACACGTACCATGGATTTTCTTTCTTTTTCGTCTTTGGTTTTTTTTCTTGTCATAATAAGCATGTAATGCTTTCTAATTAAATTAAAGAAAAAAATAGAGGAACAGAACTTTAAAAAAGAAGACAAGAGGCATGATCTCAAATAGATCATCTCTAAGTGAGAAAAGAATAAACAGTGTTTGCGCTTTAAAGTCACTCAAATCCACCAGTTCTGCAGGCGTTTCAGGATTTGGTGCTAATCATGAATTCTGTAGGACCTCGGACCTGTCACCGTGAGTTCACATTTTTCCCCCTTTTCCTCCCTTTCTGGGCATTAGAGAAAGCATTTTGCTTCGTTGTTGTCAGAAACAAGCACCTAACACATACTTAATTCATTTTATCTGCGTTCTTTTTCTAGGTGCTTAACAAGTAACAGATCTGGGGTTGCATTTCTCACTATTAGAAACAGCGCCTAATATTAGATACTGAGCGCTTAGAAATCTGCCCCCATCAGCTCTGCAGCTTTACTTCTGGTGGTCTTTTTTAAGGAAAACGTCTGAACACAAATACACAAGTCAGGCAGTAAGACACTCACCACTACAGTTTTTGGCAATAGCGGAAAGAGGTCACAGTTTGATTTTCCGACAACAGTGGTTTGTTAACCGAGTGAAGTGGTTGGGCGTGAAGAGGCAGCGACACAGGTTGAGCGCGGGCCCTGGGGCTGCCCAGGATCGCAGTCTGCATTGAGACTTGTCGCCGTCGCGAGTGACCCGGCCCGGCCTGTCTTGCAGCGCTTCGCGGTGCGCTCCCTGGGCTGGGTGGAGATGGCGGAGGAGGACCTCGCCCCCGGGAAGAGCAGCGTGGCCGTCAACAACTGCATCCGGCAGCTGTCCTACTGCAAGAACGACATCCGGGACACGGTCGGCATCTGGGGAGAGGTGAGTGGCGCGCAGGGGGCGAAGGGCGGGTTTGTGCGCGTCCACCTACGCTTCAGGAAACCCCGCAGCCCGGCGCGCGCGGTCCCGGGTCGCCGGGGGCTTCCTCCGTGCGTTTTCCCGGGAGGGCGGGGTCTCGGCCCCTCGCCCTGCGGGGTCTCGGCGGGGACCGGGGACCTGGGAGGGCGCATTTCCCTGCAGCCAAGGGACGAGCCGTAGCCCGGTTTTCCTGAGTCCCCAGGGACCCGTGCGTGGACATTAGGGGCCAGAACTTCCCTGGACACGTGTGCAGAATTGGGTGTGAGAGCAGTTTTCCGGGAAGAAGACCCATGTTCTCAGAGGGGAAGGCGTGATTTCCACACACGCACGCACGCTGATGCCCCTGCCCAAAACGTTGACGAATTATCCTTTAATAGCACATTTGTCTTCATTCACAGCCTGAAACTCAACATTGTACATGAGTTATGGACTAGACACCAGTACATTCTTTCTCATTTTCAACAAAGTGATTCCACTTTGAAATGTTAGTGGAGATGATTTCAGGGAAGAAATAAGTACAAATACCAAATCTGTACAAAAGTCACATCAAACAGGAAAAGCCGTGTGGGCTGTGCTCCGAACCCTGTAGAACAGGCTCACTGGGGGCACCTGGGAAGAGCCTGTTGGTCCATGCTCAACTGCACCTGCCCGGGTCAGCAGCCCTGGTGGGAAGGTTGGCTTTCGACCGGGCTGTTGGGGACTCTGCTCACATGTCCTCCTAGCACCTGGTCACGCTGGGAGGTAGGTCCTCCACCTTTCTGTGGCAGAGTCTGTCTACCCTAAGATGGTTCTGAGATGACCTGCCAGGCAGACTCTTAGACCCCAGGCATGGGTGGGGAGCTGGAAGAATTTTCTCCTGTGTGAGGAAAGCTGTTTGCACTCTGTCGGTGTTTGACTTTACCATCCTCCTCGGCATCACCTCCCACCCAATACCCAGGCCTATTTTTCCTGCCAAATTATCCAGCTGTATTCTTTCTCCTTTAGTCAAAATGCTATTCCTCCAAAAGAACAATTCTCAGCCAGGATTTAGAAGGAAGGTGGTTGTGATTTTTACTAACGTGTGAATGGCTGACATTTGGAGGTGCCATAGGTCTGCGGCAGCCTTCAGGCTCCATGGAATCTGTGTGGCCACAACAGTCTGCGCAAGCTGTGTTTTCTGCCAGTGCTTTCGTCGTAAACAGAGAGCTTGGCTGCTCTTTGGGAAGATCTGAGATCACACTGGATCTCAGCTGTGTCAGCACTGGCCACAGTTCCAGCACGGGCTGGCAGAGGCCCTGACACACCATCCTTGCCACCCTGATCACCGGAGCTGCATTCGTTCTGAGAATCTTTCGTGGAAACCTGAAACATCATTCTCAGAAACTACACTAAACCTGGCATGATGGCTGATGCCTGTAATCCCATCACTTTGGGAGGCCAAGGTGGGAGAATTGCTTGAGGCCAGGAGTTTGAGAATAGCCTGGGCAGCATAACATTGCTTGAGGCCAGGAGTTTGAGAATAGCCTGGGCAGCATAACAAGACCTCATCTCTAAAAAGAAATGTTTAAATGAGCCAGGTGTGGTGGTGCACACCTACAGTCCCCCGCACTCGGGAGGCTGAGGCAGGATAATCGCTTGAGCCCAGGAGTTTGGGGCTGCAGTGAGCCACAATCACGCCACTGCACTCCAGCCTGGGTGACAGAGTGAGATCCTATCTCTAAAAACAAAAAGAAAACTACACCAAAGAGCAATTTATCGGTCTCACTTTGGGATCTGAAGACCTACCTGGGAGCCTCACTGTTCTGCCCGGCTGGGTCTTCTACCTTCAGTGCACAGCACCTGGGCTGCCGTGCAGTTGCACACAGATGTGCAGTGATTTCTTGAAACTGAGGGGTTGCAGGGAGCAGAGTTGAGTAGTCCAGTGTTCCTGCCCTCAGAGAGCCAACACGCGTGGGGAGGCAGGACACCGTGGGGAGGCAGCCAACACGCGTGGGGAGGAGCTTGGGCACTGGCCCGGGTTGCCGGCATGACAGTGACCGTGACAGGTTCTGTGTCAGACCTCGAGCAAGTCACTCAGCCTTCAAGCCTCAGTTTCCTCACCTGCTAAGTGGAGATGACAACCCAAGCTCTCTCAGGGCCATTCAGAGCACAGAGAGTGACATCTTAGATGTAATGAACAGTCACGTAGACGTCAGCTATCCCGAGTGCTGAGACGTGTCACAGAGCTGTGCCTGCTGTTTGCTGGGTCATGCAGGACGCGTGTGACAGTGGAGAGGCCATCGGGGCCTGGGAAGGCCAAGGCGGGTGCTCGGTGGGCGGGTCTGGCCGAGGGGTGGGGACGGGTTGTGGGATTTCGATGGGCCGTGGGGTCGGTGCCAACCGGATTCTCCAGGGAACCTCAGGAACCTTTTGTCTTAAAGACTCGGAAGTGTAAATAATTAACAATGAGAGCAGGCCGGAAAGCAGGGCAGGGACACATCTCAGAAGACTCGGAGAGGGAGAGAGAATTCAGGTACGTGAGGGGAATGTGAGAGATTTATGAATATTTTAGTCCGGAAAGGATGTTTCTCTCTTGGAAAAACAAATTACAGGCCCCAAAGGTGGCGTGTTTTAGTGGTTGACGTGACGTCCTAGGTGGTCACAAACCCGGGGAGGGTGTGGGCCGCAGAGGAAGACGGCCTGTTTTCTCGTTGGCCCCAGGGCAAGGACATGGACCTGGTCCTGGAGAACGAGCTGCTGAGCCTGGTGGACCCCATGGACGGCGCCGTGCTGCACACCCAGCCCATCGCGAGCATCCGCGTGTGGGGCGTGGGCCGAGACAACGGCCGGTGAGTCCCGGTGCCCAGTGTGACCGGCACCACGGGGGGCTCTCGGCATTTCAGGGAACACAGCACTAGACGGTAGACTCTGCTTGGAAACGTAAGAATAAAGCGCGTCCCTCCTCCTGCCTCTTGAACCCCCCCAAGCCTCCTCCCTCCTCCTTTCTGGGCCTCACACCTTCCGGGGTCCCGCCTCCGAGTTCTGCGTCCCCTCCTGATCACCCTCGTTCCCCTGTGTTGCAGCCCCCCCAGGCAGTCTGAACCTGTTTTCCTCTTCTTTGTGGTCTTTTTCAATCAATTCTGTTTCATTCAGTGGCTTCCCGGCGTCTCAGACGCCCCCCCACTGCTGTTTTCTCCACGGCGCGAGCCTAGAGCATTAAATTGTGATTATCAGGGGTTTCTGGGGCTTGGGACTGGCTACCCATTAACACTTGAAAGGTCTGGTCGTATCAAAATTCCATTCGATATGTGTCTTTCTGAAATTCTAAAGACCTGTTATTTGTAAGAAATGCTTCTTACTTAGATGTATTGGGGATTTTCTGTTCTCCAGGATGACTGGAAACAAGGAAGTTCTGAGTTTCAAGCACATATTTTAATAAAGTAGCGGTTATCACAGACATCATGCTTGGAGACCATTGTTAAGTAACTGTTAAGTAAATGCGATTAATTCTTAAATTATAGTGAATGTTTGGCAATTCTCAAGGTACAGGAGGATCTCATAGCTGGCATTTAGGGACACACTACAGGATGATTAGTTGTTGCTCTGTTGGAAATGGACAAGAGCTTTGCAAAAGCAGGTGAGAATCTCAGATGACAGAGAGACGACTCTAGTGGGCTCGTGGTTCCGTTCTTGGGCCTTCTGGTTTTTATTGTGTCACGTGTTCCTCTCCCTCTGGGGGTTCTCCGTTGGCTTATCTCAGCCTCTGTCGACCAGGGCTGGGCATTGGATTCAGTTCCAGGTCCCAAACCGGAAAGGAAGGGTTATTGGCTAAGCAGTCATCAATCAGAGAACCAGCCTTTATGCTGGAAGCAGACGTGAGAAATGGTCAGCAAAGGAAGCCGAAATGTCCTCTGACTGCTGATTAGATGAACCTTTCTGGGAGGGTAGTTGCATCTTTGCGCTTTTCGCAACAGAATGATGAGGGCGACCGCCGGTCCAGAGGCTTTGGGGGACGGGTGGGGGGCTCACGCCTGTCATTCATTGCTCGCCGGGGCTGTAGCATTGGACTCGATGTGTCGGGGTGAATTGATTAATTTTACAAGGGAAATATCTGATGCTGTGTTTGGTCGTCATCAAAGACGTTCAGCTTTGGTGGACGGACCTGCGTGTGAGATGCATGATCCTTTCCTGGTTCCTGTCCTCCAAGTTGTTTTTTAAGGCAGGGGCCAAGGTGTGGAGGTCATGGCATACATGCACAGCTAGATGAGGTTGAGTTTTCTTAAGGTCAGGCCATCAGTGGATTTTAGTGAGAGGATTTTCAGCTCACCCCAACTCTTTAAAGTGAGGCCAAACACTACATGTCTGGAGAGAAACAAATGATTCAAACTCCAGTTGACAAAATTATTCAAACACTCTGAGCCTCAGTTTTCCTTGTCTGTGAAATGGGCACCATGATAAGGACCACAGCATGTGGCGTGTGCGTGCATGCATGCGTGCGTGCGTGTGTGTGTGTGTGTGTGTACGTGTACAGTGACTGGGACGTGGCGAGTGCTTGAAGAGTGTTAGCTCTGGGTTTCTAAAGCAACACATGCCAGCAGATGCAGCTGCTTACACCGCCTCCTTTCAGAGACAGGACAGGTCAGGGAGGAGTCAGACCTCAGGGAGACTTCAGGGACAATTTTTCGTGGGCTGTAGAGGATGAGAGGCTGCTCCAGACACCAATGAGTCCAGCTGCCCTGCAGAGCAGGAAGAGCCTCCACCCCCCACCAAATGAGATCAGTGTAAATTAGGTTACGTCGCCTTGGTGATGGTTTTGAAATGTGCGCTGGATTACTCACGTTTTTAAATCACTTCTTATTCTCACTCAGTGTTAGCAGATAAATGTGATTTAGAAATACACTCAGGATCCACATAGGCTGTCAGGACCTCACCAAGATCCCGGGATGGTGGGGCCTTCAGCTGCGTTGCTTTGGAACCAGTAAATTTAGAAAGTATATTTGCCGGTGAGAGGTTCTGTTTTTTCCTGTTGGTCCGCTGGGTTTTCAGTCCTTGGACGAAGGGGCCTTTGTACTCTTGCTTTTTTAGCTTTCCCTTGCTTTTTATTTCTTTTTTTTTAGCAGCAATTTACAAGAGCAAATTCAATTTGTAATGCAAGGGAAAGGGGTTTTCACTTTGCATGAATAAAACATAAAAGTGTTTCATTTTGCTCGAGAAAACCAGCCCATTTTGCATTCTCTTTTGTAACTTTCCTTGCTCAGAGAGTGGAATCTCTTAGGGGATTTCTAGATGTGGTTAAAATGAATAAGAAAAATATGTAGTAGAACAGACTTGAAGGGCACAAAATCTATCCTAAAATCGAGAGTGCTTCACTGAGCCATGTAATTTCAGACTTTATCAAAGTATTTTGGGTTCAGCATTTTCGTGAGACTTTCAAGTGATTTTGATTTGGTTTGAAGAAATTCCCATGGAGTGAGTTCACTCTGCATGGGGAGCTGATCGGTGGTGACACCCCCCCACGAGCCCCAGGGTTGAGCTGGGGAGACCTCTCGTGAGTGGCACAAGGAGCGACAGTCCCCTCAGACGTTGGTCCTCTGCGGGGCTTGGCTGTCGTCCCGGAGGCTCAAGTTCCTCTTCTCCTCGGAGCTATTTCCTGGAGCCCGTTTGCCTCCTTGCCTGCACAGCCGGGGCTCAGGCTCCTGCCAGGCTGTTGCTCTTCCAACTTGTCTCCGGGCTGAGGCTGCGGGACCTGCCTCGTGTGCTACGTTGTTCTGTCCACGTCCCGCCGGCCACACCCAACCGCAGGAGCTCTGAGAAACGGGCCCTCACCCTCCTAAAGGGGAGCTCCTGAGGGTAAATTTGCTGAAAACAGAGCCAGAAACATTAAGTCTCAGTCTTCAACTCAGGAGGACCAAGTGTTTCTGTGGTGCTGAGACCAGGCCTGTCCCGGCAGGAAAACCAGACGGGCACAGCCAGGTCAGGTGGCAGGAGTTTTGTGACGGCACGATCGAGGCATCGAGGCACCAGGGTCTTTCTTAAAGGTTGGCCGTTCTTTGATTTCCGGGTCTGTGAAATGGGTGTTTAGTTCAGACTGAAAGCGTGTGATCCCTCGGCCCCAGCCCCGTCTGTGGAGGGAGGAGCTGCTCGGGAGGCTGAGGCAGGAGGATGCTTGAGCCCAGGAGTCTGGGCTGCAGCGAGCTGTGCTTGTGCCACCGCACTCCAGCCTGGCCCTGCCTCTTTAGAAAAAGAAAATGCAGGCCGGGCGTGGTGGCTCACGCCTGTAATCCTAGCACTTGGGAGGCCGAGGCAGTTGGATTGTTTGAGCTCAGGAGTTCGAGACCAGCCTGAGCAAGAGCGAGACACCGTCTCTACTAAAAATAGAAAGAAATTATCTGGCCAACTAAAAATATATATAGAAAAATTAGCCGGGCATGGTGGCGCATGCCTGTAGTCCCAGCTACTCGGGAGGCTGAGGCAGGAGGATCGCTTGAGCCCAGGAGTTTGAGGTTGCTGTGAGCTAGGCTGACGCCACGGCACTCTAGCCCGGGCAACAGAGTGAGACTCTGTCTCAAAAAAAAATAAAAAATAAAAAAAAAAGAAAAGAAAAAGAAAATGCAGTGCAGTGATACACCAACATTGATCCAGCGTTGATCACTGACCCTTCCTGATTAGGAACTTCCAGTTGAGTGTGATGGTAAAACAAATACTAGCAATTACAAATGATGCTTTTATTTAAAATCCACACTGAAGGATCAAAATGCTGGCAAATGTATCTGCCTTGGTTTCCATGGTTCCCTTCTGCAGCTGGTGTCTCTTTGGGGGATGAGGGCACATAGGTGAGGACCAGGAGGGGGACAAGGCTGAGAACGGTTCAGGCCAAAACACCAGCTTGTTTCTTTCCAGGCTTCTTGGCCCTGGAAGTAGCAGTAACTAGGCAGTCACCTGCCTGGACTCGCCTTGAGGATTCAGCCCCGACACCAAGCTCCTGCGCATGGAGTTTTGCAACCACCAAGAAATTACAGTGGTTCTATTTTGCAATCTCCTAATTAATCTTTAAAGATTACTGGTGGTGCCCAGGTCTGTGAACATAGAAAACTGAGATGAGTCCATTAAAAGACAGTTGCCCATACACCTTAAAGGAGAAGTTAACCATGAACCATGAATAAAGCTGCTGTAAACATTCATGTACAGGTTTTTGTGTGAACGTAAGTTTTCACTTCTCTTAAGTAATCACCTAGGAGTGGGCTCGCTGTGTTGTGCGGTGACTGTGTGTTTAGCCTTAGAAGAAACTGCCAGACCTCTTGACGGCTGCACCATTTTGCATTCTCACCAGCACTTGCTATTGCCACGGTTTTTTGGCTTTGTTTGTTTGTTGGAGGGTTTGTGGGTGGTATTTTAGCATTCTAAAACGTGTGAAGCAGTAACTCATCATGGTTTTAATCTGCATTCTCTTAACAACTCATGATATTGGGAATCTTCCATGTGCTTATGAAAGCCATTTATCTTCTTTGGTGATGTTATCTATTCACATTTTTTTGCCCATTAAAAAAAATTGTGCTGTTGGTTTTTATTATTATTGGCTGCATTCATAATTGCCCAAAAGGGAAATGGTGCAAACATCCACCAGCTGACGGATAAACACACTGTGGTACGTCCGTACGGCGGAACTCGCAGCAGGGAAAAGGAATGAACTGCGGCTGCACTGAACAGCTATGCTGAGTGAACCAAGCCACGCTGTCGGTTCCGTTTACACGACGTTCTGGAAAAGGCAAAACTGTAGGTACAGAAACTGGGTCAGTGGTGGGCTGACGTGAGGGAAAACGTGATTTTTTTTTTTAAAGAACTTCTCTTGGCTTCTCCACCAGCCCCCGTCCCCCACCCCTGTCCCCACCAGCCCCCGTCCCCCACCCCTGTCCCCACCGTCCCCCACCCCTGTCCCCACCGGCCCCCACCCCTGTCCCCACCAGCCCCCGTCCCCCACCCCTGTCCCCACCGGCCCCCGTCCCCCACCCCTGTCCCCACCGGCCCCCGTCCCCCACCCCTGTCCCACCTTCCCAGCCATAGTTTTAGTATCAACTTGACCTTGGGTTTCTGCTGCAGAAACACAAAGGTAATTTTCCCTAGTCATAATCATAGAAGTTACCAGACACCGGGGAGAACACACCAGGGGACTGGGTAGGGAGATGGTTGAGCATTTTTGTTTTTTATTTTATTTTACTTTTTAAGGGGTCTCGTTCTGTCTCCCAGGCTGGAGCGCAGTGGCGTGATCATAGCTCACTGTGGCCTCCAACTCCTGGAGTTGAGCATTTTAAGAATTGAGTGTTGAGCATTGCACTGATCCTCTCAGGATCCCGAGTCACAGAGGGTGACGGTTTATGCTCACCGGTCCCCTCCCTGCGCCTGCAGCTGGGAACAGGAGAGCTGCTGGGGGTGGGTGAGGGGTCAGGTCTCAGCGAATGCCCAGGCGCTGCCCCCAGACTCGGGGGCAGTGGGAGGTTGTGTCTGCTGAATCCGGCGTAAAGAGAATGAGCTATGCCACCTGCCCAGGGCTTGGAAATCTCTTCCACTTACAGAGATTCCTGTACACATTTATTATAAATAGCCTGCGCATTTCATAGGCAGAACGGGAAGAGACTCCAGGCCACTGGGTAGGAGAATTTCCTTTCTTTTTTTTTTTTCAAATATTTTGTTAGTGCCTAGTGAAAGAGAGGTACTGCAGTAAACCCGGAGGTCTTTGAGGCAAAGGACACAAGGCAAAGCTTCGGCCGTGTCTGATGAGTCTTGTGGAGCAGAGGGGGCTTTCTTTCACAAACGCACATTAGAGATTCCTCTGAGAGCAATCGTCGGGTGCCCAGTCCTTTAAAATCAGCTGGGAATATTACTCTTGGTCCACAAGTCCCTGGCTTTTCAGGTTCCTTGAAGATCTGAGCTTGAATTCCTTTTTGCTGTTTGTTTGTCCTTGTGATCACTGTTTGGGTGATTTGCATCTGGGTTCTTGCTACTCATGCTGGAGCCTCTGAATATGACCACCTGGGAGCGTTTTGGAAATTCAGGCCCTACCCAGACCTGGGAATCAGAATTCGCACTGTGCCAAATGCTCACATGATGCATTTGCACACTGAAGGCTGAAAGGCATCGATCTACCCCGGGTCCTGCCTGCTGTCGGTGGCCTTGTCAGTGTCGCGTGCGACCCTCAGCATGTAGCCCTGTGAACGCTGCTGACGTCCGTGTAGGTGTGAGCGTGGGTCCCACTGTGCTCTGAAAGCGCTTGGTTCATTGAGTGTTCAGTGCTGAGCTGGGCACTAAAGACACAAAAATGAGTAAAGCGTAGTTGCCGCCTTTAGGCAGCTCTGAGTGTGACAAGGGACACAGAGCTGCAGCATCTCCTTGTTGTGCTGTCCTTTTATCCATCCCTCACTTGACGTCCTCCACCATACAGAGGACCCACCCCCTTCTCTGGAAACAGGTTCCTCAAGGTACAGCCCACAGGACACCTGCTTCCAGGTCCTTTGGGTCAGGAAGGGTGGAATTCTGCTCCAGACTCCGGATGACAGCCCGGCCCCCCTCATTTTACTACGAATGTTCCGCACGTTGTAGTTTGAGCGACACAGACCTGGGTGCTGCTTTCGTGTCCCCAGTCATGACACACGGTGCTGCAGAGGGGTGTTTGCATGAGTCTCACGTAGTCAGGTATCTGTCAGGGCTTCCCTCACCCTAAGTTCAGGGCGAGTTTGAAGTGGCCTCTGGGTTCAGAGCTGTTTTTGTCTTTGAGGCATATAAGGATCTTTGCTGGTGGTGCTTAAGAATAATTCAAATTCATACTTCCATATTCTCTAGTAGCATCTTTTCTAGCAGCAAATTGCAGTGTTTTTTTAATAACGAGTTAGCAGTGTGAACAATGCTATGACAATCCCGTGACTTTCTCATTTAATGTTTGCACTCATCTAATCAAACAAACAGATTGGAGTCTGGCTGTTCTGCGTTACACCAGTTATTTTCCCTTTAAATGCGGGTCTGAAGGAAACAATTGATTTTTCTGTGCTACTTGGGGACATCGTAGGTGATTGGTACGCGTTTTGAATTTTCAATTAGGTTTGTATGAAGGAGAGAAAGATTAGTGGTTGGGTTTGTTGGGGTTTTTCTGTAAGTATTATGTAAACTGTAATGTTTCATTCTAATTGGGAAGTCAAATGCCTTTTCAAAGCTTGGCGATCTGGTTTCCTACTTTTATTTAAAGCATGTCAGATTTTTAAAGTGGATAATAATTTTGAAGAATGTTTTTATTTTTAGAAAATAGCAGACCCTTACAACAGTTACTACAGTAACAGCTATCTTATTTATCAGGGAATGAGCTGTAATACGTGCCAGAATTTCACACATAATGAGCCTGTCTTTCCATAAACAAAACCTGTTTTTAGAAATTGCCTTTGTTCTGCAGACACCTTCTGTGTCTCTGTTCTGTGCAAGCAGCACACCCAACACTGCGGGCTCCGACAGGTCCTTCACGGAAACAAATGTGTCGGCACCACTGGCCCTGCAAAGGCAGCGTGAGGGCCGGAGGACACACAGGCGAGCGTGTGAGCAGGGACACTTTCGTGGAAGGGACGACCTTTGAGCTGGGCCTTCACTCAGAAATAGGAGTTTGCAAAATGGAAAGTCTTTAAGTTGTAAAGATATTACATGGTCATTTTAAAAATACCTATAGGCCGGGCGCGGTGGCTCACGCCTGTAATCCTAGCACTCCGGGAGGCCGAGGCGGGAGGCTTGCTGGAGGTCAGGAGTTCGAGACCAGCCTAAGCAAGAGCGAGACCCTGTCTCTACTAAAAATAGAAAGAAATTAGCTAGACAGCTAAAAATATATAGAAAAAGTTAGCCGGGCATGGTGGCACATGCCTGTAGTCCCAGCTACTCGGGAGGCTGAGGCAGGAGGATCGCTTGAGCCCAGGAGTTTGAGGTTGCTGTGAGCTAGGCTGACGCCACGGCACTCACTCTAGCCCGGGCAACAGAGCAAGACTCTGTCTCAAAAAAAAAAAAAAAAAATACCTATAGAAAAAGTATTAACTTATTAAATTTAATCATTAGTAAATGTATTAAGCACTTACTGTATGTCAGGAAACATGTTTGCTGCTAAAAACACAATGGGAAACTGCACAGGTGGGGAACAGTCCACAAGACACCTCAGCTTGACCGTTTGCTCCCCGGCCTCGCAGGGCTCTCCAAGGGCTGTTCCTTACAGGTGTTTGGCTCCTGACAGGTGTGCGGCTCCTGACAGGTGAAGGGGTCAGATGGGAATCAGACAAGGGAAGAATTGCACAGCAGGGTCCAGGAAAGGCCCAGTGTGGAGCCTTCAGTTGTCCTCTCTCCGTGTGTCGTGGACAGCGTGACCGTCCTGGGGTTGCCATGGGACAGTGGCACAGAGAAGCCCATCCCAGCCTTGGTGTCCAGAATTGTCACTGGGGTCCGTCACGTAGGTGTGGGTGACGGGGACGGGGCTCTCAACCTCTAGCTGCTTCAGGGGTGGAGCTCACAGTGTGTGACCTAAAGTGCCCACCTTGTTAGACCACCTCGTGTGACCCAAGGGCCCTGGGCCAACAGAAACACTCCTGTCTCGCGTGACATCCCAGGGCTTAGCGATTACCTCCTGGAAGCTGAGGGCAGATGCCAGACCTCTCTTTGGCCGAGGTTAAATTGTTTACTGTACGGGAGCAAAACCAGACTCTACTGTCAGTTTATAAAGCTCACCACGAGTGAAGGAGATGAGTAACAAATGGCTGATGACCCCAATACTAAATGCCAAGCTGTGGCAAGGACTGTGAAGGACAGACCGGGGTGCTGGGAGGAAGGTGCTGCCGGGCAGGACGCTTTCCCAGAGTAACCCGCTGTCGGCCTGGGGCTAACGGGTGAGAGGGACTGGCCAGGTGAGCAGTGCAGGGCCGGGCGTTTCAGGGGGAGGGAACGGTCCGTGCCAAGGCTCTCGGGTGGCAGGTAGCCGGGCGTGTTCTGGGAACACGGCGATGACGCTGGAGCAGAGACAGGGCAGGGAAGGTGGTTGTGGTGTTGGAGAGAGAAGCCGGGGCCAGATCGCAGCTGGCCGCAGAGGCCCTGAAAGCGATTGTGGACGCCAGCTCCGGTGCCGTGGGAAAACGTTGTGTGGTTTTAAAGAAGGATCGTAGGTGCCCATATTTGTGATTTTTTTTTTAAGGGTCACGTGTGGCTGCTGTGAGAATAGCCTGTTGGAGACAGGAGCGGAGGGAGGGAGACGGTTGAAAGACTCCAGTGGGACGACGCGGTGGCTGGGCCATGAGTCCAGAGGGGGACGGGTTCGAGAGCAGCGGGAGGTGGGGTCGGCAGGACTGACTAGCACGACTTCCTGCTGGCGGACCCTCAGCCGTCACGCTGTGCTGTCACCCAGGGGCATCTGGCACCGGTCTGATGTGTTGCTTCCTCCTGCCATAAGTGGAGAATCAGATAACCAAACTCATCAGAATCATGCGCAAGGAGGGAGCGGCAGCCTTTGAGGTGGGGACAGGTACAATCCTGTGACATCGTTTTGTGTCTCTGGCTTGGTGACGTCTGTTCTGGCTGCTGAACCCCAAGTCCCAAACTCTCCTTCAGCCCCACGTCCAGCCTGGGCTGTGTTCCAAGCAGCTGTGGTTGTCAGGGCAGTCGGCTGTGAATAACTTCTGAATAATTGAGGTGTTACCGGTCATATAACCAGATACGCCGTGAGTTAAATCCGGCCCTCCCTAGAAAGGCAACGGTTAAGCAGAAAAGCCTAATACAAAATCGTCAGCACGGAGCCTGGCACTCAGGAGGAGCTTTGTAAATGTTGAATGAGTGAGTAGATGTCTGATCCTCTTCTAAAAACATGAGCATTGAAAGCAGTTTCCTGTGCTCCCGTGGTGTGTTTTACCAAGTGCAGACAAGACATACTCCCTCGGTTTTCCATGCGTAGTTCCTGTTTTCTGGCCCTTCCTCTGTAAACAAAACAAAAAACAGTATATGGAACTTTGAATTTAGCAGAAAACATGGCTAATATCCCCTGCCTATTTCACTTTGTTAATTGGTCAAATAACGTTTTCTCGCCCAGAAACAATTGGAAAGAGGAAGTACGTTCAGTGCACACAGAATATAGTCAGCAGGAGACCTTGGATTTTCCTTTAAAACTCCTATCTTGGCCAGTGGCTGCCCCGCGCTCGCGTTTGAAATGCTGGCACTTAGCAAGTGGACACTTTTGCTTCCGTGTGTGGGGAGGGGCTGTCCGCCAGAGGGGACAGTGTCGGGTCGCAGGGTGACCGCAGGAAAGGCGGGAACCAAAGGGCGTCGGCTTTGTGTCGCTGGCGGGAAATCTGCAGAAAACACCTTCCAGCTCAGTGTGAAATTTGCTGCCTTTTTAAAGCCAATTGTTCTGGTTTCTCAGGCTGCGGTTTGCTGTCGCCTCGTCGCGGCGCCGCGCGGACCCGCGGTCGGTTGCGGTGGCCCCGCGCCCCCCGCGCGGCAGGACCCTCCTGGAAGCCGGGACCGGGCCTGGAGCATCGACTCTCTGAACAGGTTCAGGCCAAGTTCCGAGAGTCCAAAAAGGGGGTGGGTGTTGGTGGAGGGGGGCGGGGCGGGGAGTCCTCTTTGCGCGCCCTGGGCCCCGCCCCTCGCCGCTGGGACCACCTGCCCGGAGCATCTGGCGGGGCACCTGGCGGGGCACCTGGCGGGGCGGCGCCTCCGTGGCAGCCAATGGGCGGTGGGCAGGGGTGGGGCCTCCGCGGCAGCCAATGGGCGGAGGGTGGGGCGGGGAGGCGGGGCGGTGCCTCCACGGCTGCCAATGGGCAGTGGGCGGGGCGGGGCTGGGGGGGGTGTGGGGCGGGGCGGTGCCTCCGTGGCAGCCAATGGGCGGGGCGGGGCCTCCACGGCTGCCAATGGGCGGTGGGCGGGGCGGGGCGGAGCTGGGGGCGCGGGCGCCGCGGGCGGCAACTTGGGCCCGGGGGACGCGGCTGCCGCGGGAGCGACCACGACCCGCCGCACTCGGGGCAGCGCCCGACCCGGGCGGAGGACGAAGGTGGGAGGTTGGCGGGGCCGGCGGCGCCTTTGTCGCAGGTGCGTTCGGGGGACGGCGGGACGGAGCTCGCGGGGCTGGCGGCGCCGGGAGGGTCTTTGCGTCTCGCCGGTGCCTGGGGCGCGGGGAGGGTCCCCCGATGCCAGGTCGCGGGCGCGGGGACCGTCTGTGGCTGTCGCACGGTTGAGCGACTGAGCACGTTCGTCTCTCCCGCCCCCGGGTTAATCCACATTCGCATCCCGTCTACACCAGGAGCGAAATGCATTGCAGGCGGTTGGTGATCCAGGATTTGGATTAAAAGCAATATTCTTTGGTGCAGAAAGACTGCATTTCCAAATAATTTTAGTGACATAATTTAGAATATCGGTGTGACTTCCACGTGAGAAAATGCCTCAAATTCCCAAAAGGTAGAAACGCGGCCAACTTATCACCTGTCCACTCGTAACGTTGAAAAAGTTGAAAACAAAAACACGATAGATGTTGCTTACGATGCTCGATTAGATTCCTGGGGAAGCTGTGCCTTTTCCATCTAC
>CM052449.1:0-42630 GCA_028533085.1 Varecia variegata | reverse complement strand
CAACTAAAATATATATAGAAAAAATTAGCCGGGCATGGTGGCGCATGCCTGTAGTCCCAGCTACTTGGGAGGCTGAGGCAGTAGGATCACTTAAGCCCAGGAGTTTGAGGTTGCTGTGAGCTAGGCTGACGCCACGGCACTCACTCTAGCCCGGGCAACAGAGTGAGACTCTGTCTCAAAAAAAAAAAAAAAAAAAAAAAAAAAAAATTCCCAAAACAAAAAATTTTCATGTGGATGCAGACAGATAGGACTGCGAACTAGTACAACCTCTGTGGAAAGTAATATGGAGATACCTCAAACAGCTACAAGTAGAACTACCATTTGATCCAGCAATCCCATTACTGGGCATCTACCCAAAGGAAAAAAAGACATTCTATAAAAAAGACATCTGCACCCGAATGTTTATAGCAACATGATTCACAATTGCAAAGATGTGGAAATAACGCAAGTGCCCATCAATATATGAGTGGATTAATAAAATGTGGTCTATGTATACCATGGCGTTCTACTCTGCCACAAAAAACAATGGTGATCTAGCACCTCTTGTATTATCCTGGATAGAGCTGGAGCCCCTTCTACTAAGTGAAGTATCACAAGAATGGAAAAACAAGCACCACATGTACTCACCATCAAATTGATATTAACTGACTAACATTTATGTGCACATATAGTAGTAACATTCATTGGGTGTCAGGCAGGTGGGAGGGGGGAAGAGGGGATGGGTATATGCACACCTAATGGGTGCGGTGCTCACCGTCTGGGGGATGGACACGCTTGAAGCTCTGACTTGGGCGGGGCAAAGGCAATATATGTAACCTAAACATTTGTACCCCCATAATATGCTGAAATAAAAAATTATTTAATGTTTTTAAAAAGCCTAAATATATATATAATGTCTTTAAATATTACTTGTGTCTTTTATACCACATTATAATCATTAATCATAGTTTACCTGAGATAATAGATATTTCTCCATTTTTGCCATATATTCTTAAAAATCTTATCCCTGACAAATCAAGAGTTATACATTCCATATTCACCAACTTGGTTATATGCCTCCAGTAATGCCCTTTGCCACTAGATAGACAGTGACTTAGCTAGTGCTATGTTGAGGACCTCTTAGAACATGAGGTTGACTGTTAGCCACCAATAGGAGCTACTGAATAAGGAAAGAAAGTCAACAAGAAGGGAAATAGAGGTGGAATGAACATGTCCACTGTGAAACAGCAAAGGGAAAGTATCAAAAGGAGGAAGCAGACTACATGCATGTTACGAGTTAGAGGAAAAGTTCACAACATGAGAAAACAGTAAAAAATAGGTCTAAAATACCTTATTCATTGCCACAGTCTTAAAGAACTAATTAGTGTCATTTATTCTTAGATATACTCCTTTTCTTGATGTCCATAGTTCAGACTGTATATTAATGTTCTTTTTCTCGACTCCTAGTTTATTGCAGCATTTATAGGTAGCTAGGTTATTTTTTCCTCAGTCCTGGTGGGTACTAAAAGGCTAAAATGGCTATAGAAATGTATAAGTTTTCAGGTAATAAACATCCAATTTTCTGTCTACTTTCTAAGAATATTTTATATACTTATTTTTCTTCTACTAAGGCATACATGTATCTAAAAATAGGGATGTGAAATTTGGACTCAGTTTATCCAGAAACTAGTCAAGTCAAAGCCAAATGCCTTTTAGTTAACAATAATGACAAAAACAAAATAATCTTTTAATGAGTAAGAAAATGCTTATGCCAAGCTGTTGTAAAGGCTCTACAGAATCTACTTTAAGGTTGTTAAGAAGTGAGGTTATTTGATCAAATTAAAGTGTAATAAAAAGGTAGAATGTCTTTATACAACTGAGAAAATCCTATTTTTCCCTTTCAAAAATCTTTGGTAGTTTGGGGTGTTTGGAAGAGTCCTTTCTTTTCTTACCTGTAAGGTTGCACTTTATTCCCAAGATCTTGAAAGTCCAGTGCTTTCTTAACAACAGCTTCATTTTCTTCTGGATACACGGAACATGTGCAGTAAACAACTGCCTGAGCTTTAGTAACTGTTTAAAGAAGATATAATGAATATAACGGACCCATCGACAATCCTACACAAATTTGCTATGTTTCTAAACATCTATTTGACGCTAACACCACATGGCTTTGACGGGAATGATTTCCACAGAGGCTAGAATGGCTCCCTTTCAAGCAAAAGCTTGTGTTAGTAATGCAGTTTGTGGTCAATAAGTCAAGTCAATTGATGGATTGTATGGGAATTGCAAATTCAATCAATGTGACCAACCTAGTTACAAACACAAAGAAGTAAATGCTGCAGATTACCATGAGCTTGATACTTCCAGCCATATTGAAAGGACTACAGAAACAGACAGACTTAGATGTGAATCTCAATGCTGTCACTTAATGCAGTATGAACCTGAGCAAATTACTTCAAGTCTCACATCTTCCATCGGTAAAATGAGGTAATACTACTACTTGCAATTCGGTCATTGATTCCTACTTGCTGAGCACCTACCCCAGGTCAGGCACTCTTCCAGGCTTTGGGATACGTCAGTGAACAACCCAGACAAAAATCCCTGCCCTGCTGGAGCTTACTTTCTAATGGGAGAGAAAGACACTACACGGGGAAAACTACATAGTGTCGTTAAGTAATAAATGCTACGGAGAAAAACAGAGCAGGGATGAGGGGTAGAGAGTTCCAGGAGAAATACTATTTTAAGCAGGGCGGTCAGGGAAGGCGTTTCTGAGATGGGAGCTGTGGCTAGACTGGAAGATGAGGGAGCCAGCCACAGCGCTCACCAGGGAAGGGCATTCTGAGTAGGGGAGCGGCAAGCTGGAACGCCCTGACGTGGACACGGCCAGGCATGCTCAAGGCCAGTGAGCTCAAGGCCAGTCTGATCAGGGCAGAGGGAACGGGAACAGAGTGGGAGATGAGGTCAGAAACTGTGGTCTGAGTACCAGCTGGTACGGGGACTTGTCGGTTTTTACTCTATGATGGGATGCTACATGTTTTAATAAGATCACTCCAACTTCTGTGTTGTCAACAGACTGGAGGGGGAGGAGGGGAAGCTGGTAGAGAAAGGAGGCGGCCATGGCAGTGACCGAGTGAGATGATGCTAGTTTGGACACAGTGGTAGTGGCGGAGGTGGCTGGATTCTGGACGTATGTAGGACGTAGAACCTGCCTCATTTGCTGACAGACTGGCTGCAGGTGAGAGAAGTCATGGACAATGCTAAGGCTTTTGGCCCGAGCAAGTGGAAGGCCAAAACCACCATTAACTGAAACGGCGGTACCGTGGGAGGCAGAGCAGGACGTCCATCCTGGACGTGTAAAGGCCGAGATTCCCGTTAGTCCCTGAGCGGAGACAGCACCAGGCAGCGACTGCGGCACACTCGCACGTCAACGAGGGCGTTGACACAGGCAGGACCCAGCAGGGAGACTGAGAGGGCAGCCAGGGACGGGAACGAAGGCCACGACTGCAGTGTCTTGGAAGACACGGAAAGGAAGTGAAGAGTTTCGCCATCACCGCAGAGACCCCACGCTGGACGAGGGCTGTGGAACGACGCAGTGGCATGGGGGTCCCTGGTGACCCTCACAGCACCGTTTCAGTTAGTGGCAGCAGTGAAGTGAGATGGTGAAAGGCTCAGAAAGAATGAGAAGGGAGAATCAGAGAAACATTGTTCCCGGAGGAAAAGCAAGTTACAGAGGGAGAAGGTGGAGAACATTCAGAAAAGTTAAAATACAGGGAATTTCTGTTGATTCTAGAGAGCACCGAGGGAGCTGCGGACACACAAGGGGACATGAAGAGAGTGATGGGGACCAGAGGATAGGCGATGAGGGGTCGGGGGCTTCTTGAGTCAACTGTCATTCATAGGTTTCAAGGACATAACGAGGCGTGTTTCTCAGGACACTGAAACAGAGAGTCATGGCGAGGCTGTGGGGTCAGAGGGCAAGGGATTGCGGAAGCCTGGGCCCCTCGTCACCCGGGCAGGAGGAGGCCTGGAAGCTAGGGGACAAGACACGATGAGGATCAAACAAAATCATACACATAAAGTAAACAGCAAGGTGCCTGGCACATCATAAAGTGATCAATAAATGCTCAAATATTTTAAAAAGTATTTACACAACTAATAAGAGGACTGAGCATGTTTGATTTCAGATGGAGCTTTTAGTCATTTGTATATCAAAATTTGGTTAGGCACTTAACTACCTAAGCATTGTCTTATGGGAAAATCAAATACAACTTGTTTTGATTTACAGTACGTCTTCTGGTAATATGAATTGTCATAATCTTGAGAGTTGCCAAATTTTATGTTTATTTGGCATAATAAAAGAGTTTATTAAAATCCCTTTGCTTTTCATGATTCTTTCTGAAGCTTTTTTAAGCTTTATTCAATTAACATTAAATGAAAATGCATCAAGTAAAAAAATTATTTACTAACATCCTGACCTTACAACCAACTTATTTCATAGATTGTATACATACTATCATGTTCAAATAAACATTTATTAGCAATATCAACTAAAGGGGCCCACCTCCTCTGTGCTATTTTGCCTTATTTCCACCTCATGTATAGTGTATCTTCATGGGTGGAATTATCTACTCCCACATACTTATCCTTTTATTATTTTTTAATTTTATTTTATTTATTTATTTTTTTTGAGACAGAGTCTCACTCTGTTGCCTGGGCTAGAGTGCCGTGGCATCAGCCCAGCTCACAGCAACCTCACACTCCTGGGCTCAAGCAATCCTCCTGCCTCAGCCTCCCGAGTAGCTGGGACTACAGGCATGCGCCACCATGCCCAGCTAGTTTTTTTTTTTCCTACAGATTTTTAGCTGTCCAGTTAATTTCCTTCCATTTTTTAGTAGAGACGGGGTCTCACTCTTGCTCAGGCTGGTCTCAAACTCCTGACCTCAAGTGATCCTCCCTCCTCGGCCTCCCAGAGTGCTGGGACCACAGGCGTGAGCCACCTCGCCCGGCCTCCCACATACTTACATTTGCGCCTTTAGAGATCCGGATTTACCCGCACTCACACTCCTTATATCCAGCTTAATGCCTGGCCCAGAGTAGGCACTGGATAAATATACACTGAATTAATAAAAGTACATTAATTTCTCAGAGACACCTCGATTTCCATGTCCACATGTGGAGGGCCAGTGGTACTCGAATCAAAATGGAGTGACTGGAGCAATGATATAAATTACTCAAAGAGCTTTGTTACTCAGACTTCAAAACAAGAGCTAGGCTTTATCTGTAATTTTACCTCTCTGTTCCCTATTTAGCACTAAGAGAAATAAGAGTGTGACTAAAATGTGGACTATTGGCTGGGTGCAGTGGCTCAGACACGTAATCCCAGCGCTCTGGGAGGCCAAGGCAGGAGGATCGCCTGGGGCCCCGAGTTTAACACCAGCCTGGGCAACACAGCGAGACCTCACCTCTACGAAGTAAACAAAATATACACATACATAAATCTGGACTGTAGAAGAATTGTTAGGGGTAGGCACAATGAATGACAACAGAAAAATTACATCAAGTAAGAGGTTAAGGAGAAGAAATAGGAAAGATTAAACTGCACAAATATGAATGTACACAATTATTCACTTCAGCATTAGAAAATTGTTAAATTATGCTTACTAACCTGTTTAAAGTTATAGTAAAGTATATATTTTTAAAGATTAGATTAAATTGGTAAAAATAAATATTTTTGTTATTTGAAGGCATTAAGACTCAATGTTCTTAAAAATTTGCTGTGGTTCACACTTCATTGCTTGTTTATAATGGATAAAGGAAGGATTAATGTTTCTAAGATTTACACCATATTTTAACATGACCATACTACTGACAAACTTACATTTCATTGCGTGTATTAGCTGTTCATACTGCTGTTGAGCAAGAACATGAAGTTTATCTTCTGATGTGCCTCCTTGAGAGAGATCTTTAAGTAAATCTGTATCTAAATTTTAAAAAATAAATGAAGACTTTAAAATATGTCACTATTAGGTACTTTTCATATATTGCTATTATCATATATTTTTCAATTGTTTTGCCTACTAGTGAAAGTTTTTGTGGAAAATTTCTAGTAAAACTAAATAGATAATATTAAAATGTTGACTTAAAAATTAGAAAAACAAAGGTAATTTAGTTTTAATATTGTTTTTCAAAAAATATTGAATATATTTAATATTGTTTTCCTAAAGTTCCTATAAGATAGTGATCTAAGTAGTCGTATAAATCATTTAGGTACAGAAGACAGAATGCAATCAGTCTGGACACTAATTACAGAAAAGAGAGAGTAAGATTTATTTTTCAAAGTAGAAACTGATGGGCTATAGTCAGATCGGGGTAGGAAAGAACACACAAGGATACAGTTTAAAACATTAACTTTCCAAAAGAAATCTTGGAAGAAAAAATTCACAAAAGCAAATCTATATCTTCATAACATTAAGAACAATGTCTTACACTTTTTAGATTTTGAAGAATAACTTTCTTAATATTAACTAAGATATATGAATGCTACTTTATATAGATTATTTAACAACCCCTTGAGGCATTATCATCTCTTAACATTGAGAAAACTGTTTAAACAAACATTAAACAACTTGTCTAAGGTTATATAGCTACTAAGTGTACAGCTAGGAGTCTAACTCAGAAATCTGACCAGTCTAAACTTCTAAACTCTGTTTTATACTGCCTCTCTAGAACTCCCTGGAGTAGGATAGCCAATTTATTTATACCACGTATTTGGCTATTCCTCATTCCAATAGTATCAATAAAAGTTAATTAAACTGCATTTCTTCCCAATTTAGTTTTACACTTCACATTTTTCTATCTCTATTCTAAAACTGTTCATTACTTTTAAAAGGACTATTTACAAATTAGTATTCTCAAACTGTATCATCCATATCATTCTTTAATCCTATTTTAAAATAATTACAAGTTGTTAGGAAGGACCAACTTCATACATTTCTCAATGGTTCTAATATTTTTCAATGTTAAAATGTTTCCCAAAAGTAATTCATTATTGTTCTGTTCTACCTAGCATCTAAGTCTGATTAAAAATAATCTTTTGGATTCATTCCTGCTGAGTTTATGCCTAGTATTCCCACCACCACCACCAGGTCAACAGCTGCTTGTCTGCTCTGGCTTCTAGCTCCTAGAGTGCGGTTTCCCTCGAGAGCACACCTTCCTTCAGCACGTGACCCACTCACTGCCTGGCTTGCCCTGTCACCTCTTCACCAAGCCTTTCAAAACATCACCAATACCTAGGAAATGTTTTGTTTTCTCCCCTTTTGCCACTTTTATTTTCCTGTGGGTTTTTCTCCCCTACCTTCTAGTTTGTGTTTATCTATGGCTTATTTTTTCTAAATTTCCACATCGCAATGGCCCAGGATGTGGCCAGAGTCCCACCCCGGGAAGCTCCAGTTCTCCTGACTGCTATGCTTAGGACAGCTGCTGCTATTTCTTCCCCCTTTTCCTTTACTGTCTAATTTTTCTTTTATTATTTCCAAGAGTTCATGTAGACATTTTCTTAGCCTACCATTCTCCCATCTGAGTTGGTTATTCTTCTGCTAAATTCTCTCTGGAAAGAAATTTTCTACAGAAAGTCAATATCCTACGTGGTACCGTGTAAGCCCAAGTAAAGATACGCAGCTTAGTAGAAAGGCAACGTGCTGACTCGAACTTGAACCCCGGCTTCCCTGCGTACTAGCTACACGGCCATAAGCAACTTCCTCAGTTGTTCTGAGTCTTGACTTTACTCCTCTGCAGAAGAGGGATAATAACGCCATTCTCAAAAAGTTACTGTGAATACTAAATAATGTGTGAATAGCACCTAGAATATTGTCTAGGACATTGTTGTGTTCAATAAACATTAGAGTTCCTTACCCTCCATTTCTTTTCCTCCTCTTTCTGTCCTTGCTAGAAATAGAAAAACAGTTATCGTATTCTGAATGTTGGTGGAGTGTCTTCTAATATTCTAGTTAACCTTATCTATGCTTTTCAGTATAAACAAGGGATAAGAGTAAGAATCAGTTTCAGTTAATTTGGAGCAATATAATGTGATTTAGAGAGTGATTAAAAGTGCCAACCTCAGAGTCAGACGGGCTTTGTCTGAATCCAGGCTCTGACACTTACTAGTCCCACGATTCTGGGAGGCTTCATTCACTTCCCCAAGCCTCAGATTCCTTATTCATAAAATGGAGATAATCTGCTTCACTGAGTTCTCGTGAGGATTTAACGAAATAATACAAGTAAACTGCTTCGCTCAGTGCCTTACATATGAATGCTCAGTAAACGTTAAGGTTAATGATGATTGTATTTATTTTTTTTTTTTGAGGCAGAGTCTCACTCTGTTGCCCGGCCTAGAGTGCCGTGGCATCAGCCTCACTCACAGCAACCTCAAACTCCTGGACTCAAGCGATCCTCCTGCCTCAACCTCCCGAGTAGCTGGGACTATAGGCATGTGCCACCATGCCCAGCTAATTTTTTCTGTATATATTTTTAATTGTCCAGATAATTTGTTTCTATTTTTAGTAGAGATGGGGTCTCACTCTTGCTCAGGCTGGTCTCGAACTCCTGACCTTGAGCGATCCACCCGCCTCGGCCTCCCAGAGTGCTAGGATTACAGGCGTGAGCCACCGTGCCCGGCCAATAATTTTAAAATTTATTGAAGAAGCCAATAAAATGTTCTTAGAATATTTAATCTGAGGTATTCATATCATAAAACATACATACTGGAGGTTAAAAAACTTATGTGCTTTAAATAATCTAATTATGATTTAATTGGGATGTTAAGAGCTTAGGCTCTAGAGTCTTGCAGACCTGAAGTCTAGAGTCATGCATCCTAACTCCGTCACTAACTAGCTGTATGACCTGATAAAAGTGAATCAGTCTTTCTGAGTCTCAGTTTATCTATAGAATGCTGATAAATTTCAGTGCTTACATCAAGAGCTCTAGTCTATACCAGAATAGCATACTGGCCAGCATCTGTTCTGATCGCCTTTATTATATTCCAATTATTAAATATTTTGAATATCACCCTTGTCCATTGCTTATGGGATAAAATTAGGTAATAGATGTAAAGTACTGCACATGTAGTAAACACTTTATACATGGTAGCTATTATTTATTAATCAGATATATTTGATATGCTATATTAATGATTTTAAATAATTTATATTTTATCAACTAATTTCAATGATGTAGAAATTAAAATAAGTACCTTCATGTTCATTTAAAATAAATTCTACTGGATTACTAACACCCAGTCCAGAACAACGAGGTAGCAGCAGAATTACTTTAACTTTCTGTAACCTGTGATCCTTTGATTCAATGTTAATAAATGCCTCGTGAAGTATTTCAACATCTGGAGAAAAACACAGAAAAACTAATGTAAAAATATTGATTAAAAATCATAATGCAGTATGTGTCTATGTACTGTACATTTTTACATCCTCAACCCCACAGAAACTCATTTTAATGTAGTTAGAAAAGAGGGCTATTATTCTCTGATAACTTCCCAAAGTTAATACAGGAGTTTGTTTTTTTTTTGAAACAGAGTCTCACTCTGACGCCCAGGCTAGAGTGAGTGCCGTGGCGTCAGCCTAGCTCACAACAACCTCAAACTCCTGGGCTCAAGCGATCCTCCTACCTCAGTCTCCCGAGTAGCTGGGACTACAGGCATGCGCCACCATGCCCGGCTAATTTTTTCTATATATTTTTTTAGTTGTCCATATAAATTTCTTTCTATTTTTTTTTTTTTTTTTTTTTTTAGTAGAGATGGGGTCTCGGCTCTTGCTCAGGCTGGTCGCGAACTCCTGACCTCAAACAATCCTCCCGCCTTGGCCTCCCAGAGTGCTGGGATTACAGGCGTGAGCTACCGCACCCGGCCCAGGAGTTCTCTTAATAATAGACTGCTTTCTCTTTCACCTGAGAGAATGATTTTGAAATTTAAAATTAAATTTCCCATTCTGAACTTCAGGTTCAACTTCAAGTAGCATGATATAGGGGAGGAAAATGGGCTTTGGCAGTAAAAAGACTCAAGTTTGACTCCCAGCTTCACTATTTACTAGCTGTGTGTCTTTTCTGGGATGCTCGCCCCTCTGTATTACCATGAAAAATTTTAAAATCAGCTTGTCAATTCCACAAAAAAATCCACTAGAATTTAGATTGGTATTAAATTGAATCTATATAGAGCAATTGGGAGATAAGTCTCATCTTTGTGACATTTAGTCTTTTTTTTTTTTTATTAACCCAGTCCTGTGAGAGTGGCATTAATCTTTCGTAATGACCTAGTCACTACCTAGGTCTTCTTTCTTTCAATAATGTTCGACAGTTTCATGAGGAGATCTTACACACCTTTTATTAGATGTATTCAATATTTTATGTTTTTTGGTATTGCTGTAAAAGGTTTTTGTTTTTAAAACTTCATTTTCAAATTTTTGTTGTCGGTATATAGAAATAAATTGATTTATATGCTGACCTTGTATCTAGTAACCTTGCAAACATCACAATAAATTCTATAGTCATAGATTATTTGGAATTTTCCATACACATGATCTTGTCACCTATGAAGACAGTTTTATTTCTTCCTTTTCGATTTTTATTTCTTCTTTTCTTGCCTCACTGCATTGCCTATGACCTCCAGTACAGTGTTGATTGCAATTTATTTTAATTACATGTAACATATATATTTTTAACCCCACAGGCATTAATTTGCAAACCCATTAGACACAAGATTATAATCATTTAGACTTAGCTATGTACTTACCTTTGCCGTTATTCTTCATTTCTTCCAGCATCTCCAACTTTCTATATAATATTCCTTCTATTCAAACAATATACCTTTAGTATTTCCTTTATTGTGTCTACTACTGATGAATTCTCCAATTTTGTTTGAGAATTATCTTTATTTCAAAGGATATTTTTGCTGGCTATAAAAATCTAGCCTGACATTTCTTTCAGCACTATGGAGATATTGTTTAATAGTTTTCTGGCTTTAATTTTTTCTGTTGCAAAGTTAGTTTTTGTTTTATTGCCATTCTATTCAAGGTAATGTATACTTTCCCCCTGGCTGCTTACATTGCCGTTTGTCCTTGGTTTTCAGCAGTAATGCTGTAATGTGTCTAATATGTTGTCTTAGTCTGTTTGGGCTGCCATAAAGAATTGCCATAGGATAAGTAGTTTATAAACAACAGAAATTCATTTCTCACAGTTCTGGAGGCTAGGAAGCCCAAGATCAAGGCACAGAAGACTCAGTGTCTGGCAAAGACCCACCTTCTCAAAGATGGTGCCTTGTTGCTGTGTCCTCACGTGATGGAAGGGCTAGCTAGCTCTCTGGGGTCTCACTCCTAAGCACCTCCCAAAGGTCCCACCCTCCTGAAACCATCACCTTGAGAGTTAGGATTTTGGAGAGACACAAACATTCAGACCATAGCGTATGTTTTCATATATTTACTCTTCTTAGAGTTCACAGGGCTTCTTGAATCTGTAGCTTAATGTCTTTCAACCATTAGAAAATTCCCAGCCTGCAATTCAAATATTGTTTCTTCCCAAGTCCCCTTCTCTTCTCTTTATGCAAGCTCAGTCAAATATATATGAGATCACTGAATCACTGAGTCTCATGTATGTCTTTATGACCTTTTTTCATATTATTCATCCTTTTTTCTCCCAATGCTTCAGTCTGAGTATTTTCTTCTGGCCTGTCAGTTCACATACTGTTTCTTTAGTTTTGTGTAATTTACTATTAGACCTATCCATTTACTTCTTAATTTTATACATCGTATTTTCTAGTTCTAAAACTTTCTTTTGGCTCTTTTTTCACTATCCCTTTCCAGCTCTCTGCTAAAATTCTAAAACTTGGCTATTACTCTTTCTAATATATTAAATCATAGTTATTTTAAAGTCTACATCGGATATATCCAGTATCTGGATCCTCTGTGGGTCTGCTTCTGTTGTGTTTTCTCCTTATTTCAGTCTTATCTTTTCTTCCTATTTGTCAGGTTTTTTTTTTTTTACAATGGAGTGGCAGACATTGCATTTGAAAAAATTTAGGAAATACTTGGACACCTAGGATTCTTTTTCCTCCTCCTAAAGAATTTATTTATTTATTTATTTATTTTTTGAGAAAGGGCCACGCTCTACTGCCCAGACTGGAGTGCAGCGGCACAGTCATAGTCCACTGCAGCCTCAAAGTCCTGGGCTCAAGCAACCTTCCTGCCTCAGCCTCCCAAGTAGCTGGGACTTCAGGTGTCACCACCACACCCAGCTAATTTTTTTATTTTTTGTAGAGACAGGGTCTCACTATGTTGCCCAGGCTTGTCTTGAACTCCTGGCCTCAAGTGATCCTCCCACTTCAGCCTCCCAAAGAATTGGGATTATAAGCATGAGCCACTGCGCCCAGCAGAGAAAGAATTTACTTTTGCTTCTGGCAGGCAGCTAAGACTGGGCACTAGCAATCCCAGATCATCTTAATCTAGTTGGTAATTAAGATGACTGGAAGTTGGGCTCCAATTCTTTGGAGGGCTGATCACTAATCTAGGGTATACTTCTGGGTTCCAAGTGAAATCCTGGGGTATTTACCAGGCTACCTCTCTTCTGGTCAAATCCTGAATTCCACTTTCTGTCTCCCTATCCCTATGAATCTGTTCAAAGTTTTGCTTGGGTTTTCACTGAACCTATAATAAAATGTGATCTTTAGTTAGCATGGTCAAATCGAAAAGTTTTTAAAAATAAGAAGTCTAAAAGACTTAGCTTCTAGTCCTAGCTATTATCTTATTATTATTGTCACTTAAGCACTTAATGTGATTATATTCTTATTTGTTAAATGATAAAATTTCTACCATCTGCTTTAACAAAATGTTTGAGCCACAAATTATGTAGTAGCTAAATGTCAAATACTATTCCAAAGTATTAGTACCAAGATAATAATATAACCTACAGTTGTTTAACCAAATTAAGCAACAGGAACACCCTGATATAATATAGATTAGTGAGGATTTTAGCAGTAGAGTTCACATACAGAGTTTTTATATTACAAAAAGCTAATAAATTAAAACATTTTTAACATTTCTAAAATCTTATAGAACAATAATCACCAAACAAATAAATATTTGTACATACTTTTACATCCCATTTTTTTGAAAAGGTTCTTCAAGTCGGGATCTTTAGCTTGTGATTGTACTCCACACACAAATATTTTTGAGGTGTTATCATGTGTTAAGGTTGACATATGGGCAGCTGTGTACCATGAGCCTGTATTCACCATTAAGACATCATCATCCATATTTAATAAAGCCTTTACAGAGTGCACAGCAAGACTTCGAGATTTGTCCTACAAGATAACATTATGATTAGAATTTCAAAGGGTATGATTAGAAACATAAGCTAACTTCTTTTTGCTTTACATAAAAGAAAGTACTTGGTAGGAATCTTAAAGAGATACCTAATCTATTTTAATTTAAAACATCTTAATATATGTCTAAATAAAAAGTTAACAAAGACAACTGATATATTTAAAACAAAAAGCTTAACTTTGTCTAGCCTAAATGACTGTAATCATTTAATTTTTGTGTAGTGGTAAGACAATGCCAAAATCTCTAAACTATGATTAATAGATTAGTGATGTCCTGTCTTAGCTCCCATTCTTACCTTTTCACAAAAACCCACACAGCTGCTACTGCCATTTTTTCTTCCCCATCACATTGTCACCTAAATTGCTACTAGCCCAGAGATTGAAATTAAGATGTTTGAGAAGCTTATAAAAGGGGGCTTGACAGATTGGGCTTCTGCAGTTGATCTCAATGCTTTCTGGGGTAAGAGATTCTACCCAAGAATACAGGTGTGGAGAAAGGAAAACCCCTGGAAGACCAAAGTGAATTTGAAGTGAGAACTGGAATCTAAGGATGTAAAAATAAGTTTAACCTAATTTTTTGGACCTTTTATTTCCATTCTGCTGAAACCACATTATATATCACATTCTCTTCCTGTATTGATAGCCCTTATACATCCCTTACAAATCAAAGCTATAGGAATATATTAAAGAGATTTTAAAAAGTATTAAACATTTCCTTTTCATATGCAAGATGGCACTATTATCTTCCCAAGAAACAGAAGCTAGAAAAAGTTTCATTGTACCTTCTCTTGAATCCTCTCTCAAGAGAAAAAAATATTCTTTCAACTGTCAGCAATAAAATCTCCCCATCTATGGAATCTGGGAGAATATGTTCTTTATAACTTCACATGAGACAAAGATGCCAAGGTAAAATAGGAGCACTGATAGAAGTATTAATTTTATTGAAGGTGACAATCAGGCCTTATAAACCTCCCTGATAATCCATAAAAAATGTAAACAGTGTTAGCTTTTATTTTTAAGCGGAGGGATTCTTTGGCTAAGTTGGATTATTAACAATCACAATGAAAGTAAATATTAGTTTACCTGAAAAATGAGTTTATAATCTTTGAAAAGATCTATATTTATAAGATCATTTTTAAGATGAGATGGAAAAATTAAAACATCATAGCAATGTTGGTCCACAGCAAAGACTTTATCATCAATATGCAATACAGATTTGACTTCACTATAGCCTCTTTTCTTCAAATTATTATATACTTCTTCAGGGCTGTAAATATACAACATTAGCTTACAATTACAAATATAATAATTAAAAATGTATTTATTACTAACACCTTTTTTGTGCAACAAATAAAAATATCACTGCATATATTATTAATACATCTAATGAAACTCACAATTTTAGCCAACAGTAAGTTAAAAAAGTAATTAGAGACAGAAAAGTTAACATATTTATGCAATTGCCTTTGGTAATTTGGTAATGAGATCTGGAACTAAACTACGATTCTCTAATCACTCCCCCAGAATGTGCCCCCATCCCTTAAAAAGGTAATATTTTTAAAGGTAATTATTTTTAAAGGATGGAGACTTGAAATATAAACAAAGAATGTGATTTAAGTTCTTACCTGATTTTACAAGCATTTATCCAAGCATAAAGTGGCAAAGTGGAGGCCCGCAGTTCCTGCTTCCTAACTGTTTCTGGGAGAATGTGGTAAATTGAAAGGGCATCGTGTTTGATTCGACATCTTGCCAGTGCTGCAGCCAATTTTGTCTTAAAACTAGAGACAGAAAATCCATTCTTGATCTATTGCATTTGAGATATGACTATCAACTTTGCACTAGAAACATTAACAAATTACATCTAGAACTTTTAACACATTCTTCTACAATTCCATTTCAAATTTTTGAAGTTTAAAATAAAAAATTGTCATTTGAAAATAGAAATCCAATAATCCTGATTCCTTTTTTCTATTTTTGCTGCCCCTGTATAGTGGTGCATCTCCTCAAATATTTGTTGATTGCTGGTTGAAAGATAAATTTTATTTAGTGAAGAGGGATATAGGATTTAGAGTCAGACAGACTGGAAGTTAAATCCAGGTTCTATCACTTACTAGCTGTGTGACCTCAGGAATGCTACTTATTCTCCCTTCTCAGCCTCAATTTTCTCATCTGTAAAAAATGGTCAAATTACCTTTACTATTAATGTAGTGATTACCAATCGTGTGCAAAATGCTTAGCACAGTGCCTGGCATATAGCAGGCACTCATTACAGGCTAGTTATTATTATCGTAGATAGCGATAGTACCGTCTTGATAAGATTAAAGAACGTTCATGAGTCTGTACCAAGTCCTTCCCAGTTCTGAATAACCCATGCTTCAAAGTTCCGAATAACAGAAAAGAAAAACAAGAACTGGTTAGCATCATCATGAAGGCCAAATGATGTTTCCTAATCTCACAGCCCAAATTTTTAATACATGAAAATAAAGGACTTATTCCTGACCTACAGTCATAGCATTTTCGTAATAGGAATCTAACTGAAATAAACTAAAAGTACAACCTTGAGAGAGAAACGGGAAGCGACGCCACAGGAGCCCAGCACAACCTGAGTTACAGTTGGTGGGTGGAACAGAAAGGGGAGAGAATATTCTCAGGGAACTGGTGTGGGGCCCACCTAAATTGTTTCAAAGGATAATGGGAGACAGGACAAAGATAGCAAATGAGCATCTATTTTTTTAGCACCAACTGTTAATACTACTTTCTTTTCCTTATGCCTGTAGTTTCCCTAGTTTAAATTTCTTACCTACTCAATAGAATAAGAACGTCTCACCCAAAAATTGTTCATGTGGGAATACGTGTGCATGTGTGTGAGAGAGAATATGGGGGCACATGGAAAAGAGAAGGAAGGGTTTTCAAAAATTAAGCCTTTTAGGACTATAATAAAATTAGATTTGTCTAGTTCTATGTATAAATGTCACTGAATTACAGCACAGGACACTAAAAAAATGGCATAGTATACTAACGCACATCACAAAATAAATTAAGATAAAAGGGGTGACTTAGTGTTCTGTATTATACATTGTGAGATATTTGAGTATAGACTATTTTTGATTGAACAGTACTTCCAAATATGTATTTAGTTCAAATTTATACTAATAAGTGCTATTCACTGAATTATTCAATCATTAAATACAAAGACTAGAAATATGACACCTAGAAAAAATATGTGTTTTGTATATGGGGGAGTGTAGAGAGAAATAATTCTCCAAATTTCCAGATAGTAAACATTTTGGATTGTGAATTTTATAATTTAATCCCATAAAAATAAAGCATAGATGCAGTTATAGAGACTTTTATAGAAACATATACTTCTATAAATGAAGTGTCCTGTGGTGACCAAAAAAGCTTCTTCCGTAGCTGCAAACGAGGAGGACTGCGGTGATGACTGGCAGCAAAGCAGCCTTTCCCAGGCTGTCGATCCACAAGTCCATGCCCTGCTACAGTTTGCGTGTTATCACAGAGAGTTGTCTGACTATCTTTTACCACAATGCCTGTTATATAGTCAGAGCTACCTTTATAAATGTTAAATTATAATCACGTAATTCGTAAGCTTAAATCTTAGATGAAATCCATTAGCCACAGGACAGAATCTAAACTCCTTATCATGATATTCTAGGATATTAGTAGTCTACCTGAGCCGACTCTTCCTGCCTCAGTTCCCACCCCTCCCACAGGTAAATCTGCCTCCAGGCACACACTGGACTGTTTGCTGCTCCTGTGCCACGCCACGGCAGGCCTCCTCTTCCTCTCTCTTCCACCATAGTCTTACATCCTTTCTCTTTTGTTTGTTTTTTTTTTTTTTTTTTTGGTCTTAACCTGACATTGTGAACACAACTCTTTCTCTTTTGCCAGTATTGCTTGGACTCTGTAATCAAATTACCTGAGTTCAAATTCTGGTTCCCCCAGTTAGTAGTGTGAGCTAAAATAAAATTTTAAGGCTCAACACCCCCACTCCCCCACCGACTGACTGAATGGACCCCCTCGTGGCCAAAGGAATATCCTAAAACTAAATTGCCTGCCAGGAGGAGGGAAGTCAGACATGCCTCATCATGCCCCCTCCCTTCTTGCGGGCATCCTTTGTAACCCATTAACAAGCCTAAGGATATGCAAGACAAACCTACAGGCCCTCAATTTACACAACAAATCTATGTCCGTTGGCTTGTCTCTGATAAACAGCAACTATGTTAAAAAATTCCAAGCCTTTAGACAAAGCTCCATGTCTTAGCCAATTACAAGCCAAAGAATCTTTAAACCCACCTATAACTTGCAAGTCCCCACTTCGAGATGACCCACCTTTTCGGGCCAAACCAATGTATGAGTTCCACAGATTGATCTATGACTTTACCTGTAACCCCCGTCTCCCTGAAATGTATCACACTAAACTGTAACCCAGCCACAGCCAGTTCACCTGCTCAAGGCCTCTTGGGCGTGGCTCCGGGTCATGATCCTCAAATTTAGCTCAGAATAAATCTCTTTAAAATTACTTTACAGAGTTTGGCTTTTTTTTCCGTTGACAGTAGCTATGCAACTGTAGGCAAGTTATTTAACTTCTCTAAGCCCTAGGAATTAGTGATTACTTTAGCAATTAATACCTTATTTATAGAGTTGTTTCATATACTTATGAAAATTTATTTAAAAGTCAAGCTAGACATGAAAAGATAATAATTAATG
Organism: Varecia variegata; assembly: GCA_028533085.1. Taxonomy (NCBI): domain Eukaryota; kingdom Metazoa; phylum Chordata; class Mammalia; order Primates; family Lemuridae; genus Varecia; species Varecia variegata. The sequence continues at coordinate 24,545 of CM052449.1, read as the reverse complement.
TGTTTATTCTTTCATTACTATTAACTAAGTACTGAGATCAGACCTGGGACTATAAAGATCAAAAGATAACTTCTATGCTTACTTTATAATTTGGTGGTAAAACAGACATATAAACAATTATAGCACAACACGATGAATGCTATAAGACACATAGCTAAAGAAGAAAGTAAATCTATCAGAATACATCAGAACCAGCCCCTGGTGAACTAATACCTCTTGTATTAACATGGATGGAACTGTAGACCATTCTTCTAAGTTAAGTATCACAAGAATGGAAAAACAAACACCACATGTACTCACCATTAAATTGGAACCAACTGATCGATACTTAAGTGCACATATGGAAATGACATTCATCGGAAATCAAGCAGGTGGGAGGGGAGGGGATGGGTAAATTCACACCTAATGGGTACAATGCACACTATCTGGGTGATGGGCACACTTATAACTTTGACTCAAACATTACAAAAGCAATTTATGTAACCAAAGCATTTATACCCCCATAATATTCTGAAATTAAAAAAAAACAAAACAGCCCAAAGAGACTTCTAAGAAGAGAAGCTTGAGCTAACTATTAAAAGAGAAGCAAGAATTTTCCAGATCACAAGAGAAGACAAGACATATAGGCAACGAGTTCTTCAGCCCACAAAGAGAGAAGAGACACGCAGACATAGGGAACAGCACCATACAGATATGACGCTGTGGCCAGGTGCAGTGGGCACGCCTGTTGTCCCAGCTACTCAGGAGGCTGGGGCAGGAGGATCACTTGAGCACAGGAGTTTGAGACCAGCCTGGGCAACATAGTGAGACTCTGTCTCTAAAAAAAATGTTTTGTAGAGACATGGAGGTTACAAAACAGTAAAGAATATTTACTGAGAGAGAACCAGAGCTCAAATCACAAAAAAATCTTATATATTATGCATAGGATGTTGGATTTTTTTCTGCAGGAAACAGAAGTCCATTTAAGGGTAGAGAAATGTCAATTAAGTCAATGAACAAGTATTTGCATTCTTACTCTATGCTAGGCACTGTTTTAGGTTCCAAAAACAAAGGGGCAAAGCAAGGAAGAAACTGTTCCTAACATCACAAAGTTTAGGAATTATTTTAAAATGTGCTAAGTAGGCATGAGGAGGAAAGGCAGGATGCGGAGGTGGCACAAGGGAGGGGCACTGCTGTGGGAGCCAAAGAGTTTCCCAGGAGTCACATTTCAGGTGAGTCAGTCGGCCAGGAGTGAGGAGAGGCGCTGTCCCTCGCTCCAGGTCGAGGGGGCGTCAGACACGCAAGCACCTGCCGACTCTGGAACCGGTGCCCGAGAAGTGCAGAGACACGCAGAGCTCCCAACAGACTCACGGGCAAGGGGGAAAGATGGAAATTTGGGGCACGCAAAGTTTATGGGAGGGGATCTTAGATAAAGTCCCCAGGCTTTATAGTGGGTCACCAAAGGACTCAACCCCAGGAATCAAGGTCAAAAGGAACAACTGGCCTTCAGTGACGGAAGCCCAGCTTCCGGTCATTTCCATCTCTGATCAGGCCAGGTCACCCGAGCGTTTGGTGCCCAGGCCCAGCTGCTGCCACCAGAAGCAAGGCATATGCTCTCTTTAAGGGAGGACAACAGCCTTGGCCTCAAATAAGATAAACTAATATTATATGTAATATCAAATTATACCTAATATAGTGTGTTGTAAGAAACTTTACATCTGTTAGCTGGGCGTGGTGGCGCATGCCTGTAGTCCCAGTTACTCGGGAGGCTGAGGCAGGAGGATCGCTGGAGCCCGAGTTTGAGGTTGCTGTGAGCTAGGCTGACGCCACGGCACTCACTCTAGCCCGGACAACAGAGTGAGACTCTGTCTCACAAAAAAAAAAAAAAAAAAGAAAAGAAAGAAACTTTACATCTATAAATTATGTCAAAAAATGTTATTCTCAATGCTTTCATTTATAGTAGAAACATACTGGTTTGTCTTCTAAGCATAGCTTCCTTTCTGGGAATAGAATCTCCTCCTCTTCTGAAAAACGTTCCACCCCACCCTCCATTTTTACCACTTTCTTGGGAGGCATCCCTGACTGACTGTCTCCTTGGCCACAGCCGGTTAGTCGAGGGTCTATACTTGGCCCAAGCCAGAACCAAGCAATTTTTTTTTAACATAGCAACAGAATCAAGCCAGTTCTAGTGTTTGGTACTATCAGACGTAACTCCTGAGTTGTCGGCTGCCAAGTTTCCCATCCTGGGAACACAGAATGATAAAAGAATGCAGCCAAAGCACACACAGAAGCAGAAATGAGAGGTGCAGAGTCCTGATGACACTCGTCACAGGCTGTAGGTAGCAGAAGCACAGCTGTTAATACATTGCTGCCCCTCCTGCAGGCCTCATGTTCAGTTCTTCCACGATAGATCTTGTAATAAATTCTCTCTTGTCTAATCCGTCAGTTGCACAAAGGAATCTTAACTAATACTCCATTTTCCCTCTGTTTATTTTTTAATGAAATGGGTTTTACTTCTTTTTGGCTTTAAAGTATCCAGAAATATTTAAAAGTATTTTTTGATTTAGGTGTTAGACTCAAGTTTCTGAGGGCCATTACTAATGCCTAACACATCAGAAATGTGGTTCTCTTTAAATATAAATTGAGGCCAGGCGCGGTGGCTCACGCCTGTAATCCTAGCCCTCTGGGAGGCCGAGGCGGGAGTATTGTTTGAGCGCAGGAGTTCAAGACCAGCCTGAGCAAGAGCGAGACCCCATCTCTACTAAAAATAGAAAGAAGTTATATGGACAGCTAAAAACATATATATCAAAAATTAGCCGGGCATGGTGGCACATGCCTGTAGTCCCAGCTACTTGGGAGGCTGAGGCAGGAGGATCGGATCGCTCAAGCCCAGGAGTTTGAGGTTGCTGTGAGCTAGGCTGATGCCACGGCACTCACTCTAGCCCAGGCAACAGAGCAAGACTCTGTCTCAAAAAAAAAAAAAAAAGAAATGTGTGTTATAAAGAACACCACTTTTAAAAAAATATATATATATATATATATAAATATAAATTGGATAAAGTCACACACTGCATAACAATGTTTAGGTCAAAGATGGACCTTGTATGGTCCCATAAGATTATAATACCATATGTTTACAGTATCTTTTCTATATTTAAGTATGTTTAGATATACAAATACTTAGCATTGTGTTATAGTTGCCTACACTATTCAGGACAGTAACATGCTGTACAGGCGTGTAGCCTGGGAGCAACAGGTTGTACCACACAGCCTAGGTGTGTAGTAGGCAACGTACATCTAGGTTTGTGTAAGTCCACTCACTCGATGATAGTCACACAACAACGAATTCACCTAATGACACATTTCTCAGAATGCATCCCTGTCATTATGCAATACTTGATTGCATTTTCTTAATGCCAAAAGATAATCTTCAACAAACCTGAATTTCCCAGAAAGATGTGAAATCAGACACGTGTTTCTGACTCTTGACTAAATAAGTTAAACAGATCAAGAGTTTCTGAAGAGGTGGAGAAAAAATGAGAGATAAAAACCCATGGAAAAGTGGTTAAGGGGCATTTTGGCAAATGAGAAACTACAGAGTACTACGAGGAATGAGAGAAATGGAGAAGACAAAGAAAAGAATATATCTGAGCAAATGATTTATCCCAAAGATGCATGGTTGGTTTAATATTCATAAATCATTCAACGTAAATCACCTTACCACTTAATAAAGAAAAAACAAACGATCATTTCAGCCTTCTAAAACCCTATCTGTTTTCTTAACAAGACTGCCATTTTTCACTTTCTGTGTTGCAGTGTGGGAAGTTCCTCTAGGCATAAAGCCAGGACTATTCTAGGACTCAACTCATTTGTTTTTGTTCTCTCAGGGATCAAGTTTCCGTGTTGCTTCTTGTCTCATATCCAAAACCTTCGCCTCATATACCTCGCCCTGTTTTCTAGTTGTTTACAATAGGAGACTTATTAATAAGTGTGATCCAAGAAATACTCTATTATGACCATATAGTTACATTTTGAAAGTATCACTCCACCTGCCATGTGGAAGGCATTATGGGACAGTAAGAGTTTCAGGCAGGGAAACTAGTGAGGACGCCATCATGGCAGTCCAAGGGATGGATTATGGTGGATGGATTTGGATGACAGCAGTGGAAATGGAAAGAAGTGGACAAACTCAGCGTACGTCCTTGAATTAGAGTTACGGACTTGATGTGTTAGATAAGGTATGAGGGCAGGGAAGGGGAGAAAAGAATCAAGGATGGTACCTAGGGAGATGTGGTGCCTAACTGTAACGTGGAAGGCTTCAGAGGAATAGTTTTAGGGGGTTCGGGAGGATGGACTCACTAAGTCTTTCCCCTCCTTTCTTTAGTCTTTCACTGCCTCATCTCTAATTCCTGCCCCACAGAAGTCCAACAAATTATTAAGCAAAAAACAGATTCTTGGGCTGGTGGAAAGGCATGAGAAGTGAGAAGGAAGAGGTTGTGATCTCTTTTTTTAACCTAGTTACATAGTATTAAAAAGACATCTGCAGCTGGGCGTGGTGGCTCACGCCTGTAATCCTAGCACTCTGGGAGGCCGAGGCGGGAGGATCACTCAAGGTCAGGAGTTCGAGACCAGCCTGAGCAAGAGCGAGGCCCTATCTCTACTAAAAATAGAAAGAAATGATCTGGACAGCTAAAAATATATATAGAAAAAAATTAGCCGGGCATGGTGGCGCATGCCTGTAGTCCCAGCTACTCGGGAGGCTGAGGCAGAAGGATTGCTTGAGCCCAGGAGTTTGAGGTTGCTGTGAGCTAGGCTGACGCCATGGCACTCTAGCACAAGCAACAGAGCGAGACTGTCTAAAAAAAAAAAAAAGAAAGAAAGAATGAGGCAAAAAGAGAAACAGATTAAAAGAGATAAAGAAGCACAAAGACAGAGAAAGTCCTGACATCTTTCCAGTTCCTGATTTCTTTCTCTTCCTGAGTCCTTAGTTGTATGAGACATCCCAGTATCTTTATTTTCCATTTTTATTGAAGCTAATTGAAGATGCCTCTATTACTTGAAAGCTAAAACTCTTGAATAAAATCCTGTGGCTTTATGTTTGTACATGTATTTTCTCAGCATTGCTTTACTATTGTCTGTAATTCAATCAGGCACAAAATACAGGCATTTCTCCTATAGCATATTATGAACTGAGTATAATATTACTTGAGTATAATGTGATGGATTAATTTAGGAATAAGATTTGCAATAAACTTCTCTTGGTTTGGGTAAGAGGAAAACCATTGCACTGACTACAGTGTAACCATCCATGTCTCAAGGCAAGAGGCAGCACGGTGTGTATTATGGGGAATGGGAAAAATGTGGGGAATCAGGAATGCTCAGACAGCAGTATCTCTGGTTCCTCTGACCTCCTGAGCCATGCCCTTTGTGTGTCCTACTCCTAACACCTGCCTGGCTAGCATCCTCAGCTAAAGTCTACTGCTGATGAAACCACAGTCTGATCTTTCTTACGTGGTTAGAGCCCTATGGGCTTCCTGGCTGACTCAGCTTAACCTCAGCTCTCATCAGCCCCTTAGAGACTAAGCTGAGACATGAAAGTCTCCCAAGTCCTGAATATGTCAAATAGAAACTGAGAGAAGCGCAGGAAAACAAACTCAGAGCCTGTCCCACGGGCTTGCTCAACCAAGTTTTCTCCAAAGCATCTGCACCTATCCTGAATGCCCATCCTGGGAGGCAGGTTGCCTGATACTGGTACAGCAGGAGGGTGATTCTCCAAAAACCCAAATGGTAAACAGAGGCAAGATCCTTACTTATCTAACACAGAGAGCACACACGCATACCTGATTGCTTTTGCTCTTCTCCACTCCATAATTTCTCATGGCTGTGACTAACATGCGATATGACCAATGTCCTATCTTCAACCTACCAGAGTACCTCAGCCAAGCCTCACTAGCCTAAGTGCAAGGAGTGGCAGCATATAAATGGTTAAAGCCTGGGCTCTGGAGTCAGACTTACCTGGGTTTAATTCTGGCTGCTCTCCTTCCTAGCTCTGCGGCATTAGGCAGGTTGCTTTAACTTGTCCATTCCTCAATTTTCCCAGGTGTGAAGTTACAGGTTGAAAACAGTAACCAACTCATATACTTATTATATAAAGAGCTTCTTAGAATAGCGATTAATACATATCAAGTGCTCAATAAACGTAAGTTATTATTATTACTCTATTACCTGAGTCCTCTGGCCCTAGTCTTCAATAATTTAAGTGAAAATGCTTGAATTTCTCATAAAAATATAAAATCAAACATCATAGTAACAACTGTTTCAGACTATTCACTAGACACAAATCTTCCTACGAGACTGTTATTGTTGCTAGGTTGTGTTTTCTATTAAAGTTCAAGAACATAGTAACAAAAGCTATAACCAGAAGGGCCTTATCCATCTTGTGTTGCTATAACAGAATACCTGAGACCACATAATTCGTAAAGAACAGATATTTATTTTCTCACAGTTCTGGAGGCCTGGAAGTCTAAGATAAAGGTGCCGGCATCTGGCAAGGGCCTTTGTGCTCCATGGTGACATCCAGAAGGCAGAAGGCAAGAGCACAAGAGAGCAAACCCACCGCCACGATCCTTTTCTGTAACAGCATTAATCCACCCATGAGGGTCACAACCCTCACGATCTAAACACCCCTCATTAGGCCTCACTGCCCAACACTGTCACATTGAGAATTAAGTTTCCAACACATGAATTCTGGGGACACATTCAAACCATAGCAAACAGAAACATTTAACATTTATTGACCATTCATTTACTATGTATCTGGTTCTAGGCTGAGCATTTCACATGCATTAGTTTAATTACTTCTAATCACCCTTTGAGGTAGGAGTTATCCTCACGGTAGGCTTCTACTGATATTTAGGATAAAAAGAAAACAAGTTTAAAACATGTTAAGTTTGTTATTAACTAAGTAGACTTTTTTCCTCTCTTTGGCAAAATAGCGAACTCTTGTCTACTGTTGGGATTTTCTCACTTGATACATGTTAGGTTTTTTAACAGAGCTGTAAATAAGGCTAAGTAAACAAACAATAGCTGTTTCAAAAAAAGTTTATGTGCTAAAAATTATGAGGAGTTTTTAATGATATCCTACCATCCTCATACATTGGATCTTGCAATTCAAGCTTTGAAAAATAACTTGACTTTAAACAAAATATTTAACCTGTTCAAGACTGTTTATAAAGGAACTAAAGAAATTTATGAACTTTTATATTTTTTCTCTATAAACTTTAACACTTATCTACATATTATACTATGTACAATTTTACCGATAAAAATACTAATATTGATGCCATATAAAACATCATTTTCACTTTTACAATTACCTGTTAAGAAGATTTTCTACTTCTTGAACTTCTGATATGGACTCTTCATTATCAGAAAGGTCACGAGTTTGAAATTTTCTATCTTGGAAATCATACAGCATCACAATAACAAGACTGCTCAAATGGTCTGGCTACCAAGGGGAAACACATATAAAGACAGGTATATAAACAATGGCTAATAGCAATATTTTCCATTTTATTATTTTTCATAACAGAATCAGAATATGATTATTTTCACATACTGATTGGATTTGGAGATAGGGAAGGTCTTCAAAATAGAAAAAATCTATTAAATAAACTTTTCAAAAAAGATAATTTTTGGTATGTTCAAAGTGAAAGGTATTAGAAGTATTAGAAGTAGGAAAGAATCTGTATTTTGAAGAGGCCTCAGTATGAAGCAAACTAGTTATTCTTTAAAAATGGAAGGCTTTTTAATACTTTCCAAAAACAACAATCATGAGACAAGCTAATTCTAAAAGTTGTCTACTTACTATTGTGGTACTTGGGAAGATATAGCTGTCTATTAATATGGTTTCCAAAATATCTTGATCTGCAAGACAAGGGACATGCCTGTTACTAAAAATATCACAGCTGAAAACGAAAACTTTGGAATCAAAATACACCTTAAATAACATAAAATACTTTTACTTTCATATCTAAAGTATACCTCAAGGCTTGATAAAGAATTAAGTTATAATGACATGATGAAACATTTATAACCTTTGTGAATGCTGGACCCTTATAACCAAGCTCCACACGGAATCATAGTCAAAGCAGCACCATCTCAATCGTCAATAGTAATAAAGGAGTTTATGTCCTTTGAAAGACATTAAAGAGGATCTAATTAATAATGTTGAACAACTGTTCTCTTATCCTTTTTATGCATTGCTGGATTTTATTTACCAATGTTTTATTTAGGATTTTTGTTCTATGTTTACATTCATGAGGGATGCTGGTCTGTAATTTTTTTTCTATAATATCCTTGTCAGTGTTGGTATCAGAGTGACGTTACCTTACAAAAGGAGTGGGAACTATTCTCTCCTCCTCTATGCTCTCAAGGAGTCCGTGTTAGATTGGTATTATTTCTTAACTATTTTGTAAAATTCACTAAGGAAGACACTGATGTGCTGACATTTAATCTAATACCCAAATGACAAGGAGCAAAGATCTGGGCAGGGAAGCACTCCCGGCAGAGACATGAAAACTGCCATAGTAAGTGGAAACCAGTGGACGTATTTTAAAACTTCCATGGGGAACATGAGTGTTCTTTTTGTTACAGCTACTTAAACTATATATACATCATATAGCAAATGCTTTAATCTGCTGAATACACACTGAATTTCAATTTTTACTTGGGAGATGGGAAACTAGAAAGAAGTGACTAATTTGGGAGCAAAGACTCTAATTTTCAAAGGATGCCTTTGGTGTCATGAGAAAACACTACCTTCGTAAATCAACAATTTACGTAACATTCTCACATAGTAATATCAACGTTAATATGTATATACTTTACACAGATGCTTCTCTGTTTACAATGGGGTTATGTACCAAAAAACCCATCATAAGTGAAAAATACCATACATTGAACACACATTTAATACACCTGACCTACCAAATGTCATAGCTTTGCCTCACCTACCTTACGTGTACTCAGAACACTTACACTGGCCTACAGTGAGGCAAAACCATCTAACACAAAGCCTATTTTATAAGTGCTGAATATCTTATGTAGTTTGTTAAATACTCTACTGAAAGTGAAAACAGAATGGTTTGTAAGGTTTCTACTAAATGCATATCACTTTTGCATCACTGTAAAGTCAAAAAATCTTAAGTCAAACCACCATAAGTTGGGACCTTCTGTATAATATTTTCTATGTGCTAGACAATGTTTTAAATGTATTTCATATATTAATTCATTTAATCTCCACAACCCTACAAAAATTAGGTTTTCTTTCATAGGAAATGAAGCGCAGCATAGTAACATGTTCATAGTCACACAGCAAGTGGTAGATCAAGGACTCAAACCCAGGCAGTCTGGCCCCAAAGTACACGCACTTCACCACAAAATGCCTTTCCTCATCTTATTCCTGTAACAAACCAAAGCAGCCACATAAACCACACTATTAATGCCTGATTTAGGTTACCAGGACTTACTCGAAAGTTGGAAATCCTGCCTATCCTAGAGTTCAACCCAATGGCTCCAAGCCTCTCCCCACTGATTAAAGCTTCTTCTCTCTGGGCTGTCGCAGGGAACTCTCAACCCCCACCCTTGTTTCCACGTGGGGGGCCTTCCCTAGCGAAGCAACGGACTCCTTCCCTGCTCCTTACTCACCACTCCCTGTGAAAGAGAAATTGAGTGTGTGAGACTGGTGACACTGGAAGCAGGAACAGGGTGTCTCTGTCCCCACCCCCCCTCTCTCTGCCAGCTTGTCCTCAGGAGGCGTGAATGTTCTCCAGGCTGCTCTTTGCCACGTGCCTTGCACGTGTTGGGGTGCAGGGTCTGGGATCATTCAGCTATGCCATGAATTAGACAGGTAAATCTCTAACTCAGGAGTCCAGTATTTGCAAGCGCACTTGACTAGAGATCTAAAGCCATGTCCCCAAACATCTCTTCTATCTCTCTCAATTGGTTCCAGACTCAGGTGTAAAGGAGAAGTGTTATTTATTGGGTCCCTGAAACTCACACAGTCCATCTGGCCATCCCCCCTATTTTGAAAGAATGACAGAAGATGTTTCTTCTTTTGACTCTCCCCTAGATTCTCCCTATTTTTATTGTTTTCATAGAGTTTCCTTCATATGAGGGACCTCTAGGACTTTCACCTCAAGAATACCAAGGCCTTCTTATAATTATAAATTTAGATAGGTGGGGTTTTTTGGGGTGGAGGAGGTATACGCGGCAAAATGACAGTCATGCAAACCAACATTTCAGTCAACAACAGACCACATATACACCCGTGGTCCCCGTAAGATAACACCGTATTTTTATTGTGCCTCTTCTATGTTTAGATAAACGAATACTTACCACTATGTCACAACTGCCTGCAGTAGTCAGTACAGTGACATGCTGTGCAGGTTTGTTTGCAGCCCGGGAGCCAGAGGCTACACCACATTTGTGCAGGTGTGTAGCAGGCTGCACCATCTAGGTGTGTGCAGGTACACTCTAAGACGTTTGCATCATGATGACAAAATCACCTCATGAGGCATTTCTCAGAACATATCCCCATTGTTAAGTGACACATGACTGCATTTAAAAGTATTCTTGACAAAATTAATAAAAATAGCCACTAACACTTTTCAAAGAATATTTGAGAGAAGTCGACACCAGAGGGAAAAAGCTGGCATCACCAAATACGAAATAATTATTTTAAAAACTAGAATTATGGATGGAGGTTGTTCTCCCACCCTTTCAACCAGCTGAAATACTTTTTTTATCCCGCTTTCTGCTGGGTTCTTGACCCTCTTGAGCTTCCCCCAACTTTTTCATCTGCAAAATGAGAACCTTCCATTTCAAAGGATTGGTATATCAAATGATATAAAGTATTTTGAGAATGAGTTATCAAAATATAAAGTACTATTATCTCCCAAAAGTACTGCTTTAACTTCTTAGGTCTGCAGCCCCAGCATCAGAGTGGACCACTCCCCCCACCCCCACTCCATGCGTGGAAAAACTGTCTTCCTTCTTCCATGAAACGCAGGAAGGCCGGGTGGGGCCCACACAGCAGGGCGGGGGGCAGTGCCTGAAGTTTCATCTGTATTTACAGCCACTCCCCTCCCATCCCTCAGAGAACAGTCTGAGCTCTGCCTCCTCTCCCCCTACGTGTCCGTGGAAAAATTGTCTTCCATGAAACCAGTCCCTGATGCCAAAAAGATTGGGGACTGCTGTCTTAGGTGACAGCCAGAGCATAAGAGGTTATTGATCCTGATCATTTTCTTAATGAATCACCATGCAGTCACAATTAACACAGCAGGCCTGGGTGGCCAAACTCTGCACATTCTAAAGAAAGGTTTGGCCCTTGACTGGTTCCCAGGAGATAGTCTCTAAGTCCATGGACTATCTTGCTTGATAAAAGTATCTTTTCTACCTGAAGCCTTGTGCCACACACTAGCAGCTTGACCTCTGAACAAACTAGAGATTGAGTAACTAAGGTCAGCCACACGGGCACTCCTTGTCTACGAGACTGACCCTCAATAGAAACCCTGAAGAGCAAGGCTCAGGGGAGCTTTCCTGGTTGGCGATACTTCGTTTGTGTTGTCATTTATCTTTGCTGGAGAATTAAGCGCTGTCCGTAAGACTCCACCGGGAAAGGAGAATGGGAAGTTTGCATCTGGTCTCTAATGGACTGTGCCCTACGCACCTTTACTTGTTCCTGATTTCAATCTGTATCTTTTCACTGTAAAAAACTATTCACAGCTTTGCAAAGTTCTGGGAGTCCTTCTAGCAAATTCCTGACTGCAATTATTAACTGCCCAAAGCTAGAATTTTTTATTTTTTTAAGACAGAGTCTTCCTCTGTCACCCTGGGTAGGGTGCAGTGGTGTCATCATAGCTCACTGCAACCTCAAACTCCTGGGCTCAAGGGATCCTCTTGCCTCAGCCTCCTGAGTAGCCGGGACTATAGGTGCATGACAAAATGCCTGGCTAATTTTTCTATTTTTTGTAGAGACGGGGTCTTGCTCTTGCTCAGGCTGGTCTCGAACTCCTGAGCTCAAGCAATCCTCCTGCCTCAGTCTCCCAGAGTGCTAGGATTATAGGCATGAGCCACCTCGCCTGGCCTCCCCAAAGCTACAACCAGATAATATGATTCTGAAATAACCAACTTAATGCCACAATCAGTTCCTGGGAGTCAAAGTTCACCAACTACAATATACAACTAGGATAGCTGGAGAAAGAATTAAACCAGGAAAAAAATCAGCAATTTCAGTTCTCTTTCCTCAAGTTGTTATTTACTCATTTCTTAAGAAACCACTGCACCAGTTTTCCTTCTTTTCTAATATTTAGAATTCCTCAAAATATACAGATTCTTTGAAAAGATTCATTAGGAATTCTACCTCCTTTAGCACAAAATTACCTTGGGGTTATTTGGTAAAGCAGGACTCCTGGCAGCCTCCATTTCAAAAAAACCATTAAGCCCTTAAACCTTTAAAAGGTTGATCAGATAAATACACTTCCTGCCTTGAGAGAGCTTATACACAAGGAAAAATAACAAAGGAACAAACAATAAAACTGAGCATAAAACACAACCAAAGAATATACTTAACATTTGTATAATTAAGAGATTTTCTGTTGTTTTTCTTCTCCTTCTACCTCCTTAAACATTATGGTAATGTTATCTAATTACCTGTTCACAAACTCTCAAACAAAAGGGACCATCACCCAAATTCCCCTTAATCTGTTCAACAACCTTCTCAGCCTTACGAGTCCTGTAAAATGTTAGGGAAGAAATACTAAGTTTGCTTTTCTGAACCATGATTCCCTGGACCTTTACGCATAAGCCAGATGCGAGTTTGCAAAATATCACATGTGAAAGTACTAACAGAACACTGATAACACAGAAGATAAAAGTAAAATGCACAAGAGCCTCCCATATTTTAAAAGTAAAATAGCAGGCTCTTAATTACCTTGGGAAACTCACTGCCTTAGGAATTCTGATTTTATTCCATTTGCATATTCAGAAATTACTCACATGATCATTTAAACCAAGACTGTATTATAAAATAATATTTTTAACAAGTAAACAACTAGTGCCATCTTATTTTATAATTTGAACTCATAAAAATGAATGTTTCCTGGCACATTGCAATCCTCAAACATGTGGTTATCTTTGTTGCATTGGAAAATCAGTGACTTGTACATTCAGCAATAGCATTTGAGCACATTTTATCAGCAAGCAATATTTTCAGTTAATAAATAAGGTTTCAAAAAATAATAGAAGAATGGATTTAAACTTGCTGAATGTAAAGATTGAACCTCAAGTCACTGTAGCTTTAGTAATTGTTTCTTGTATTAGTTTAGATGCTAGCACTGCATGTGCTGTACATATTCTGATTTTATTAAAATAAAAAGTTGAGGCCGGGTGCGGTGGCTCACGCCTGTAATCCTAGCACTTTGGGAGGCCGAGGCGGGCGGATCGTTTGAGCTCAGGAGTTCGAGACCAGCCTGAGCAAGAGCGAGACCCCGTCTCTACTAAAAATAGAAAGAAATTATATGGACAGCTAAAAATATTTGGAGAAAAATTAGCCGGGCATGGTGGCGCATGCCTGTAGTCCCAGCTACTCGGGAGGCTGAGGCAGAAGGATCGCTTGAGCCCAGGAGTGTGAGGTTGCTGTGAGCTAGGCTGACGCCACAGCACTCACTCTAGCCCGGGCAACAGAGTGAGACTCTGTCTCCAAAAAAAAAAAAAAAAAAAAAAGTTGAACTGCAAAAAAAATGTTTCAAGGAAAAGCAAGTTTATAAAAAGCCTATGACAGTAATTTATCTTAATGGGATTTTCTGGGTCATTAAGAAAGATCAGTCACAAGATCTTTCATAAAACAGAAAATAAGATTGACAGGAAGAAAACAATTTATTACACTCATCACTATAACAACCATCTAACTAATGCATTAATTTTACATGGAATAATAATTCAGCCTTTTCTTATTGATTTCTAAAGATTCAATGTTCTATTAGGAAAACAAATTGCCTATAAGAGAATTCTAGCATTAACATTACCAATTAATCAACACAGCTGCCCAGTCTGCTTTTCATTGTTGCAAATGAAAGAATGTAAAAATGTTCATTTGATTCAATGTATAAAGCGCAACACGGGTTGAGGGAAAGCGGAAGGAGGGGATGACCCAGAATTTGAAAGATCAAACTGGAGGGAGGAAAAATGGTTAAGACAGACTTAAAAAGAAAAAAAAAATCCTGAGTAGGAGAAAAGAAATGAAAACTAAAGAGAAATTTTGTATTCACATGCAAATTTTTCTCTATGATGACAAATTCCTGGCTTCAGAGTTAAGCTGCATCATCTCTGCACGCAACCAAAAATATATATTAATGTCTAAATAACCAATGGGATATTTTGATTCAACTGAGCCATTCTGAACTGCCTCCCATGGGCAAGGATGCACAATGCCCACTAAGTACCGATACTCAGTGGAAACCATGCAAATAACTGTTACCTTTTCCATGGTGTCTCTTTAGGATGCCACATTGCTCATCGTTTTAGCCATGCGGCTAACACGAAGCATTTCTGGAACTACAATCAGTCAGCTTATAAACCACTATGAAGTTTATAGTCACAGCTAGTACAAAACCAAACGACTTCAGGCCCTTTGACTGTTCTCCTCATAGTAACGAGATTTGGTTATTTCCGACAGTCAACTCCACACTTACTAGTTGATAATTGAGTCTCAAACCCCGGGGGCAAACTAGAAAGGGGAATTATACCAAAGTTTGGCTCCCAGAACTAAAACTACTGGCCATCAATGAGATCATGTTAATTGGGGTTATTTAATTTTAATATTCGTTTTCAAAATATTGCACCTTTTCTTTCTATCTCATCTGTCTGTTCCTTTCCCCACCCTCCCTTTTTATATTCGCGCAATATAAATTAAACTAAAATACAAGGTGTCAACACAGGGAAGGCAAAGAAACACACAGGGAATTGGATAGTTCGGTGGAGTCTCCTCCCTCCGGATCAAACTGTTGAATTAATGACATTCCCTGCTGAATGTAATCAACGACCGCGCTGCACCTGTCCAGGCACCAGATGCTGCGCCAGGCCCGGAAACCTGCAGTGGAAACCGGTTCTGGCCTTGAAGAACTCGCCTAATTCCCGGGCATTTGCAGATGAGCGAAGACCCGCACCTGAGTGAAAGCAAACCTGGGGAGTCCGGGTGCAGGCAGAGGCGCACCCCACAACCCCCCGGCATTGCTCGTCCCGACACGGGCATGACTCACATTTCAGGGCGCTGAAGGCCAGCTCGTAGGACAGACGCCGAAAGGACTCGTCCTCAGACTCGGAAAGGGACAGCAGCGGCGCGCTCCCATACTTGATCAGGACTTTCTCGGGCGACTTCTCGATTCGAATGCCCTGGAAGACGTTCGCCGCCATCACGTACACGCAGTCCGGGTAGCCGGGCTTCTCCGCCGCGCCAGCCGGGCCCCTCTCGCTGGCTGCCGCGTCGCCCGGCGGCGCCGAGGGAGCGGGCGGGGTGACCTCGGCGCCGTGTCGCTGCGAAAACGCCAGCTCACTTGGGCTCAGCATGTTCGCCGCCCCCTGTCGCCGCAACTCGGGCGTGAACTACGGTTCAGACGTTCCGGGCAGCGGTTTCCGCTTCACCGCGAGCATCGTCTCTGCGGAGAGAGGGGCCGTGAGTCCCCGTTCCCGCGGCCCCGCACTCGGTGGCCGCTGCGCGGCGACCTTAAAGGCTGAGATGGGCCGAGCGCGGTGGCTCAGGCCGGCGACCCCAGCACGCCGGGACGCCCAGGCGGGCGGGTCGCTGGAGCTCGGGGGTTCGAGACCAGCCTGAGCAAGAGCGAGACCCCGGCTCTACTAAAAAAACAATAGAAATAAATTAGCTGGGCAACTAAAAATATATAGGAAAATTAGCCGGGCGTGGTGGCTGTGCCTGTGGCTGACTCGGGAGGATCGCTGGAGCCCGGGAGTCGGAGGCTGCTGCGAGCTGGGCTGACCCACGGCGCTCACTCCAGCCCGGGTGACAGACCGAGCCTCCGTCTCAAAGACAAACAAACCAAAGAGACTAAGAGATGGCATTTACCGGCCGAGTCCAGCATCCCGAACTTCCAACGGGACAAGCCGCGACGACACTTCCACAGCCTCAAAAGGGGGGGAGGGCGGAGAATCGCCGGGAAAGAGCGCGGCGTCCCCCGCGGCCGTGCGGGGCCGAGCTCCCCGTGCGCCGCCCCTGCGGCCCCGCCGCCGCCTCCGCGCAGCCTTCCTTACCCCGAGGACGGCCGCCTCCTGGGGCTTTAGGGACGGAGACGCGGCGGCACCGGAGGCTGGTGTCGGTAACAGGCCCTCGGGAGCCCGGGGACGGCAGGGCTGGCGCGGCGGCGGCGGCGGCGGCCGTTTGGCCCAAATGCAGCCACTTCCACCCGCAGGGTTCGGGGCGGGCGTCGCGGCCTCTGGCGCTCGGTTCGCTCTGGTTCCTTGAGGCGGGCGCGCCTCGGGCCTCGCCGGGCCTGGCGCGTGAGGCCCTTGAGGACGCGGCGGCGGAGAGGGGTGAGCGCGGGTCCGGGCCCGCCTCCCCCGGCTCTCGCCGGCCGCCGGTCCGGGTCCGGGTCGCCATGGCAACCGGGAGCTGGGGGCGGGGAGGCGCGCCGAGCGCAGCACGTTCCCGCGGGATTTGGCGGGTGCCGCCTCTCGCCCCGAGAGTTGCTCTTCCTCGCGAGCGCGGGATCCCGCCTCGGCCCCTGGAAGCCAAAGGCGGCGCCCGGCCGCCCGAGGCCTTGCGCTCGGCTTTGTAAATACTCGTGATAGCAAGTGGTTTCACCTCTCAAGCACCTAAAGTCCTTGTTAAAAATGCGCACTCCTGCAGCCCATCCCTAGAGATCTGAGTCGGCAATTCTAAGGTGGGGCCTAAGAATTTGTCTTTTTACCAGGTAACCCCGTGATTCCGATGCAGTCAGTCCAAAGAACACGGTTTGAAAACCTCTGGTATAGTTGTGTGGACGGAAACATCCAAACTCTGAAATATTCGAAAGAGTCTGAGTCAAATTTGAGGCTCGTGACCCGGAGCCACGCCCAGAGGCCTGGAGCGGGTGGACCCGCGGTGGCTGGGTCACAGTTTGGTTTTATACCTTTCAGGGAGACGGGTTACAGGTAAAGCCATAGATCAGTACGTGGGCATCGCACATTGGTTTGGCCCCGAAAAGGTGGGACATCTCGGGGGCTTGCAGGTTACAGCTGGGTTTGAAGATTCTTTGGCTGACAGTCAGCTGAGTTAGGCTTTATCTGAAACACCAGAGAGGAAATGCTCAATTTAAGATACAGGTGCGAGCACTCTAGCAGGTCCAGACAGGAGAATCTCTGAAGTTAAGGATCTGCTGGGCTGCTTGAGTTAACATGGGGGCTTTATGTCTTCCAGGTGATGTTAATGCTATACAGAATCAGGCTGGGAAGTAAACCACACTACATTTGGTTTACAAAAACCTGCTTACTGGGATTTTACCATTTGTGAGCCTGACTCATCTGGCGTCCTTAGGAAGGAATTTGAGCAAAAGGAAAAGATCAGACTTCAGTCCTCAGTTGAAAGGCTACTAGTTCTAATTCCACCTCTGTCTCTAACATACGGAAGTATTTTAATTTCTCTGGATTTCTGTTCCCTCTCCCGTAAAACAGATTAATCATCCCTGCTTATTTTGCATGTGAATTGTGGATCTTTGAATCTTCCTTCCATCCTCCCACACACCTGCCACTCTGTGTCTTCTCATCTACAGAGTAAAATCCAAACCTCTCGGCGAGGCAGGACGGGGTCTTCTGCGATCTGGCCCTTGCCTGCCTTTTCCAGCTTCACTGCTCGGCATCCTGAAGCCCGTCCCCAACTCTCACTTCTTTATACCTGTTGTGTCCTCAGTCTGGGAAGCCCTTCCGTCTTTGTCCACCTGGTGAGCTCCTAACTCTATCTTGGAAATTCAGTGCAAGCATCACCTCTTTAAAAGCCTTTCCTAATGCTTGTATTTGTTAGGATGTAAACTTAGCCCCTGCCACAGAGAGCAACAGAAATTAACACCGGCTTGAACGAAACAGAAGTTTATTTCTCACATAAAGTCCTGTTGCTATGGGGTTTTCCTCCATTGTTGTCAGGGACCCGGACTCCTCCTCGGGGCTGCATCAAAGGGATCTGCCCTTTCCCTTAGTCTGAGATGGCTTGTCACCATGTCCATTTCCAGCTAGTGAAGGGGAAAGAGGGCATGCACACACCTTTCAATGACCTGAAAGGTGCACCCATCACTTTTGTTCACATTCCATTGGCCGGAACTTAGTCACATGTAACACAGAGCAGTAGAGGAGGTTGGTAAATGTGTCCAGCTAAAAATCAAAGGAACTATTACTATGGAAGAAGGGGAGAGTGAATAATGGGGGATAATTAGCTGTCTCTGCTACAGATCTCTGCCCCTTAGCCCCTTCCTCCCACCAGTCCACCCACTTCTGTTAGCCCCAGAATGTCAAACATTCCCTCTTCTGTGTTCCCATAGCATTTTGTTCATACGTTCATTCATTAATTTAATAAGTGTATATTAAATTCCCACTGTGTGCCTGGCATTGTGTTCAGCCCTAGAATAAAAAGTGAATGTATAGAAATTGTCAGGGACCTTGCCCTCAAGAAATTAATGGATGGATATACTTGTATTTTGGTACCCTTTAATTTTTATTATAAATATTTGAGTACATAACTATATTCCCTGTCCTTCTGCCATCTTTCTGCCCACACAACACACACATTCTAAAATAGTTTTGTTATAGCTTTATCTTTTAATTCTTATTACATGTCTTTCTATTCCCAGATGCTAGCAATGTATCACTGTCTTCCACAGACAGTCATAGAAGGTTACAAATATGGAAGGTGTCTTAGAGGTCATGATATATTTTATTATGCATCACACAGTACATAGTACAATCTGCAGAAAATGTGAGAGGATAGGCAGCTACAAACCTGAAAATATTATTGTCTTTGAAAGTATAATTTGAGGAACTTTTTTTTTTAAATGGTTCAATAAAAGTGACACTTCACTATGTTAAAAACAAGATTTAATGAGAGAGTCTATCCCCACAACAGAGCTTGGGCAAACAGTTGGGGGTTAAGAAATTCATGGTGACTATTTATTTTAATCGTGTGTATAATCCTACCTCCTCACTTCTCACTCATGGTTTGTACCCTCATTGTGGACTTAATGTATTGGAGGGGAGGGTCAGAGGAAAGCATATTAAGTTTCAGTGAACACTGTAAAAAAGTAACCATAGAGATAGCTGTATGGATTCAACTATTGTGCGAGCAACGTAGTAAAAAAAAATGTGGTCTTTAAATTACACTGTGTAATGTGATTGGAACATTAGATCAGAGATGGGTAAAAAATTAGAAGTTAGATACCTGGGACTTTCTGCCAAAGGAACTTAAAGGAATGATCTTCTTTCCCCAGGGATTAGAGTATTTAAAATATTTGTAAATTAACATACCTTGCATTTGACTCAGAGTACTAGTATGTGTTAGCCATGTAGGTATGCAAAATACATTTGCTCACTTGCTTAAATTTGATCCGAACATACAAAACCGTGCCCAGTTCTGTCGAAGCCTATTATGTTAATAGAAATGTAAAAAGTGTAAGAAATAGAAAGAATTTTAACTAATGTTTTTAAACATCAGAACTCAATTTCTAGTTATTGTTTCTTAGAAACAGTGTGGTCAATTTTCTTTGCAACACTTCCTTTCCTTATTCTTTACTTTATTTTATAAAGTTATCTGGTATTCTATTGTGGACCTAAGCTCTACCCAAATTGGAACTCTGGGGCATTTAGGCAGGAACTCTGTTTGTCAGAGGGTGCCCAGGGCCTCATGAGTAAGGTACATTTGGGGCTGATGGGCAGACACTGAAATATCCCATCCCTGGAGGCTGAAAGAGGATGGATGCCCAGGAAGACATCATCTGATACAGCATCGGAGGGAACAGCCTTCTCTGATACTGTGTGAAAATTGATATGGAGGAACACTTCACGTATGCCAAAGCAGCAGTCCCCAACCTTTTGTCACCAGGGACCAGTTCCATGGAAGACAATTTTTCCATGGACTGGGTAGGGGGAGATGGTTTCAGGATGATTCAAGCACATTGCATGTATTGTGCAGTCAAACCTCTCTGCTAATGACAATCTGTATTTGCAGCCGCTGCCCAGAGCTGGCATCGCGGCCTCAGATCATCAGGCATTAGATTCTCATGAGGAGCCACAACCTAGATCCCTCTCACACTCAATTTACAGTAGGGTTCTCGCTCCTAGGAAAATCTAATTCTGCTACTGATCTGACAGGAGGCGGAGCTTATGCAGTGATGCCAGCAATGAGGAGCAGCTGTAAACACAGAAGCAGCTTCACTGGCTGGCCGCTCACCTCCTGCTGTGCAGCCTGGTTCCTAACAGGCCGTGGACTAGTACTGGTCCTTGGTAGAGGGGGTAGTAGAGGTATTACTCAAGTGTCCTTTTGACACTAAAACTCGTCCTAAACAACTTGAAAAGGGAGTGGTAAGCTGATCCCTTTGGGAAAGTCAAAATATGATTGTGGGTTTCTCAACACAAGACCATCAAAGATTAGCCAAAAGAGTCATAACCACTTGCAGGTGGGGAAAAAAATTCTCCCTTAATTTGGAAGCAGCAGAAGACTGACAGAACAAAGATTCCTGACGGATGGAGCAAATGGAGAGGAATAAAACTGCAAACCACACAGTTCAGAGTCAGTGCCATTAGAAACAACACTCTGAGAATTAGAAACCAAAAATGACAATAGCCACTAAGGAAGAGTTTTAGTTACCTAGGATGCAAAGGGAAAAGGGGTCTCTGGAGAGTTGTCATCTCAGCACTTGATTGCTCTTTGTGGCCTAGGAGAAACATGATTGCCATAGACAACCATCTGTGATAGATTGCACCAACACAGTGTTTCCCAGAGTTGGCCACTCAAGCACTGCCTCCATGATTTTTGGTTTTGGCCTATCTGTATGCAACCATTTATAGTATTAGTCAATATTTTATTTTTAATCAGATTCACCTTCTTACTTAAATAGAAAAATAAAAATGGAAAGTCAGCATCATTTGCCATAAATGAAAACAACCACCACAAAAGGCAAAGCAATACTATTAAATGCTAGCTAGAAAAGGTTGTGCTAAGTCTCCAGGCTTGAGGTTGAAAGATTTTCATTAAAGAGGGAGAGGGGCAATGTTAGAGAGGGGTTAAACACTTGTACAAAAGAGAAACTTTCTCCTTAGCATAAGGATTGAAAGAGCATTGGATGAAGCGGCTTGCCAACACTTGTTATCCGTTACTATTATTGCCATCCTAGTGGGTGTAAAGTGGTATCTTGTTTTGCTTTGCATTTCCCTTATAACTGTGATACATATTGAGCATGTTTTCCTGTGTTTCTTGGCCATTTGTATATCTTTGCAGAAATGTTTATTTAAGAGCAAGACCCTGTCTCCAAAAAAAAATTTTTGGAGACAGGGTCTTGCTCCCAGGCTAGAGTGTGTGTCGTGGTGTCAGCCTAGCTCACAGCAACCTCAAACTCCTGGGCTTAAGCGATCCTATTGCCTCAGCCTCCCAAGTAGCTGGGACTACAGGCATGCACCACCATGCCCGGCTAATTTTTACATATATTTTTAGTTGTCCAGCTAATTTCTTTCTATTTTTTTTAGTAGAGGTGGGGTCTCGCTCTTGCTCAGGGTGGTCTCGAACTCCTGACCTCGAGCGATCCACCTGCCTCGGCCTCCCAGAGTGCTAGGATTACAGGCATGAGCCACCGCGCCTGGCCGAGATTTCTTATTCTTATGCTTTGTTTTGTTTTTTATGGGAACAAAACCATTTCTTATTCTAGAGAAGTAGTTTTTCGTACAGAGTAATATAATGAACATATAAATTATTGAGATAGAAATTATAGATTAGAAAAGCAAATAACTGTATATATTTTTTCTCTCTCTAGCAGCCAGAATAAAGATAAATGAAGAATTCAAAAGTAATAAAAACGAGACTTCTCCTAAGAAAATAGAAGAGGTACAGTAATTGAGTTTTTCAATTACAATAAAACACATAAAATTTTCTTGGCAAAAAGGAAGGAAATGATGAACATAGAGGAGTCATGTGAAATAAAAATCATGACTTGATAGTTAAAGCCATCGCAACCATACATAACCTTCACTTATTTGGTATGGCTCACCTCCTCAGGGTTACCTGCCTACCGACACCCAAAACACAGCAAGTTGTCCCGTGAAAAGAATATGGAAGTTGCCATGGTCATAGCAAGAGCAGCTGAACCAATCTAGAAACCCCAGAAATTCCATCTTCGCCTAAGGCAAGTGACTGAAACTAGGGAGAGTGAGTGTTGTATTAACTCAGAACTACAGAGGGAACTTCTGCTCTTTTAGCTCAGCTAGGCAATTAGATTTTTTTTCAATTCCCATCTTGGCAGTGACATAAATAGCCACAAACAGCTTCTGAACTATTCTTGCTTGCCTTCTCTATTTGCATTTTGGTCACTTGCTCTAGTTGAAGACACGCTACTGACACTAGTCTTCTGTGAGCTCCCTAGTACACCCAGTACGTGTTCATTGAAGAAACGCACAATGATTCTTTTCCTGTATCATGTGTATTCTGGCACGTACACATTATCTCTGTTCTGAGCTTCCCGTGTCTAACTTTGTATAAAGGAAAGGACTCTTAGGGAGAAAACAAAAAATGGAAAATTATTTGTAGGGTAGTTACAATTCTAAGAACTGATTTGGTAAAAAGGAAAATACAAATTAGAGGAATTCTTCCATATTTGACAGAATTTGCACAAGTAAAAAAATCTGATAAAAATGAATTTATGTTTATTTAGAGAAAAATACTATTTTTGAAATACTATATACCTGTAATAATCAAGCTAATGAGACAAAAGGAGATAGCCTAAGTATTCCATCTCTATAACAAAAAGAAAAAAGGGAAAGATTTTGCTGAAACAGGCTAGAGCAAATAGGAAATATATAATTTTTATTCATGGCAGAAGTTAAGATGACAGTATAATCAAGTCATGACTTGAAGAGAGGCTAAAAGGTAGATGAGGAAGATTGTACTATTTGCTATTAATACTTAGTAGACTGATTAATAACAATATGGTAATTATTTTTAAATTTTGAAATTATGATTAAAGATTTTTTTTATTGAGTTCTGTTTATATCACCTAAACTGGGAAAATGAACTATACGCTCCCAAATTCATTTTACTTAGCATTAATTTAACATTAAGCAATCAAGGAGTTAGATATTTGTTACATACAAATGTATATTTGGTTCTTTCTGCAACTCTGAGAATATTTTTAGTAGTTTTTAGATAATTACATTGTCATTATTAGAGGGTTCACAAACTCTTGATACCAAAAGGAGTCTTAGGCATCTGCTAGTCTAGCAGTTCTCAAACTTGGTGGTCTCAAGATATCTTTACCCTCTTATAAATTGAGGACCCCAAAAAGCTTTATTATATCAATATCTACCATATTAGAAATTTTAAACTTAGAAATTCAAAAAATACATATTGATTAATTCATTTTAAGATAATAATAAACCCATTGCATATTAAATAATGTTTATGAAAAATAACTATTTTCAAAGAAAACTTAGTGAGAAGGGTGGCATTGGTTTACATTTTTGCAGATCTCTTTAATATCTGCTGGCTTAATAGAAGTCAGCTAGATCCATCCCCTAGACGGCGTGCAAATAATAAAGAAAAAACAAAACAAAACAAAACAAAAAAAAGAAGTCAGCTAGATTCTCATATCTCCTTCATTTAATCTAGTGCAATATGTTTCTAGGTTGAAGTATATGAAAACTCAGCCTCATACAGATGTGTAGTTGGAAAAGGGTAGAAGTATATAATACCTTTTGAGATAATTGTGAATATTCTTTGATACTACACTTCAACATGTGGTAATTTCTTGAAGGTTCGTTGTAATATAGAACTCTGTTATATGTTAGAGTGATGGATTTTTTTTCTGGCCCCAGGACTCATGCAGACCACCTCCTGCTCATCCGCTCCGGTCTCCCTTAACCCCTTCTTCCTTATCTAGCCCTGTTTCCAGCCTTAGATACACGGCTCAACTCAGTTTGTGTCCCTCCAGTGGGCCAGGAGGCCCATTGTTTCTGCCTTCTCTACCCTGCCAAGCCCCTTCCCAGGTGTCAGGTGAGGCTTTGCCCTCCCACGTCCTTTTCCATGTCAAGTAACGGCAGTTCCCTCCTTTGAGTGCTCAGACCAAACACCTTGGTGCTTTCCAGATTGCTTTCCTCTCACAATTAATCTGTCAGCAAATCCTATTGGTTTAACCCTCAAAATATATCCAGAATTTGACCAGTTCTCAACCTCCACTTTGTTATCTCCTAGTCCAAGCCCCCATCATTTTTCTCTGGACTGTTACAACAGCCTCCTAAGGGGCCTCCCTGCCTCCACCCTCACTCCCTAC